>CAJGYO010000006.1:63704923-63904923 GCA_904845875.1 Miscanthus lutarioriparius
ATTCCATCACCAAACATAGGTATAGGGGTTTAAACTAATAAATTTCATGAGTTTTGGTGAATATGTGAATGCAGGACGATTTATCCAGAAAATGAGCAAGGTGGACCCAATCGTCATATTTAATCACGTTTATCCACGATGTAAACAGCTCAAGAAGATTCTAGAAGACACCAGAAGACTTAACCACCGAAGATTAGGCCAAATGGCCACAAAAGTGGGCTGGTCGGCCCAACCCATAGACCGGTCGGTCTGCTCTTGAGCCCATTCACCCTCCGCTGCCTTGTACTCCTTCCTAAGATCTACACCATTGATTTTAAGGCGGTTATAGGTCGATTTATCCAACGGTGATCGAGAAAGATGACACAGATTGATGACGTGGCAATGCCTTGCCTCTACTCCATCTCCCCTATATAAGGCGCCCTCTACCCCCTCTAGGAGAGCCATCCTGAAACCCTAATTCATATTCTCCTCATTAGGATAAGAGCCAGCAATTAAGAGAAGATTAGTCCTCCATAGGGTCTAGTTTTATAAATAGAAATAGTGAGATAGAGTGAGGAAAGAGTTAGGAGGAGTCGTCGGCTTGTCGGTGCTCTCTCTATGGCTTGTACCTTGGTCGATCCAAGTTCTATCTGAGCTTGCCTCTAAGATTTCCCTAGTAATCAACTTCTAATTTAAGTAAGCATCTTGTTTTATTGTTCATCAGGTTCACAACTTGTTTGAGTGCTTTATTCTTTATCCAGGAAGAGTAAATTTGTAATTGTAGTGTAAGCGTGGTGCTTAGACTCTGGTTACTTATGGATGCACCCTACATTCTGGATCGGTGGTAGATCGCGATGGTGCTATATAGCTTGTTGACTCCTTTGTAGTCTACCTCCCATCTATAGGCCAAATAGGACCTGGTTACTACGGAAAGCATCCTCTGCTGGTGTCTTTCCTTAAGTAATGTCTTTAGTTGAATAGTAGAAGACATAGCTTACTAACGTCAGAACAAGAGAACCCTAGTTATCCTCTCTATGCTCCTGTTTATCCTAACCTTGTTGCTACCCTTAGTTAAGTTAGACTATAGTTAATCTCACACATTTCCTTGTGGATACGATACTTGGAATACTTTTGGGTGAAAGCTACAGCGGTATTCATGCGCTTGTGGATTTATCTATGTGCGTTAAATATACCAGCAGTATCGCTCCTATTAGATGGAGATGTCCCAACCGGACATAGCGCGTAAGATGTTGGTCCTTATCCTATAGGAGATGTTCAAGTAGTTGACGTGGTATGATCCGCTGGAGCAGCCGAACGGGAAGATGGAGGCGGTGAGCAAGCTCAAGTACCTACTCTTGGACGACGGGTCTGCCTCCTCACCGTATGCCGTGCTACTCATTGAACTGGTGGTTGACCCCATTATGAAATGGTTGAAGGAGACGTGGACTCCCACCAGGTTCCCATAGCAGGAACAACTGGTACTATTCTTGCACCATCTGCCGCTAGAGTTCCCTCATGCTCAGGAATTCCTGGACATTGTAGTCTTGCCTGGACTGTCCGAAGGTGCTAACAAGTACCATGCGTTCTGGGAGACTGTTCCAGTTAATGTATTTCTATAGACGTGGATGTCGACCATCGACCAGGACTTGCTACAGCCAATGCTCACCAAGGTGTTGAGCGTGGTCCAGAAGCTCCTATTGAAGTGTACTAGTGAAAACATGCACCAAAATTAGGACATTGTGTTGCCATGGAAGCAAGTGGCTTGGCCTGACGATTGGAACGAGTTTGTCGATGGGGTCATCATGCCTTACCGGAAGTGCGGACTTGGAAATGTCTACAACAAGCCATTGCCTGGAGGAATGGCAGCTACGGATGCGCGAGTTGACCACCTGATGAGGTGGGCGTCCAAGATGTTGCCCCAGAAAATGCTTGACCTCATACAGGGTAAGTTCCTAGGATATGATTGGTAGGGTGCTCTGTGTAGGTGGTTCTTCACAGCATATTGCAAAGATAAGATGGTCCTGCAGTATGAGCTCGCTTTCCATGGGACCGATTGGTGGACGCCATTCATCGACAAGCTCGTTGTACCACACTTGTGGTCCTAGTTCATTGCCATCAGTGTCATCCAGCCAAATGAAGGGTACGACATTTTCCACATGCTCATCACCAAGTGGAAGCCGGTCGTGTCGCCGAAGTCAATGATGAAGAAGGTTCTGAAGTGCTTCATGGAGAAATGGACCGACGGGCTACGGTGCTAGTTGTTCACTACATAACCCATAGAGGAGGAGGCCATGGCCTAGTGCCAGGAGTGGATGTGGCTCCTAACATTGGATCTGCTTGCCATAGACAGTGAAATGCAAAGGGACTCCACCTGATCCACGAAACATATGAAACACCATAGGTAACTTAGTAACTTATTAGTGTATTTATGTTCTGAATGCTTACACCTGCGTCAGGCATTGTAAATGTTAATCATTGGCATAATGTATATTACTCTTTTCTGAATGCACACGCGAGAAAGTCCGACACTCTGTGATTGTAATGTGCCAGACAATTACTGAATGCTTTCACCTGCGTCAGGGATTGTATAAATGTTAATCGTTGGCACAATGTGTACTATTATTTTTCAGAATACACACACAAGAAAGCCTGATACTATGTGATTGTAACATGCCAGACAATATCTAGTATTTCTCTTTTTCTGAATGCACCCGTTGCAGCCTGTTGCTCAGAAATCCATAGCAATTAAATCTGTATTAAATTAGCACGGAACTTGGAGAGACTAGTGCGCCTAGTTTAGCCATAAATCTACGAGAGAGGTAAGAGCGAGGCAACCGCTCTTCTTTGTCTTCCTAGAGTACTCCTTCGCCTTCTCTCTAGACTCGAGCGAGCCACATCTTCGGCCAGAGTGATGGACCATGGGAAGTGCCCAACGGAGAACCCTCTGGAGGGGAGCGGGCCTCCCTCGCATCTCTACTCCCATTTGAGGTGCCTTGGGAAAGACGGTCTTGTTCTTTGTTGCCAGAGTCATTCCCTTCTGATGTCGTTAATCTTTTCATGGTCATTTCTCACACCGCGACGCTAGAGGTCGGGCGGTTCTCCGGTGCTGCCCGCTCTCCGGACATGCGCCCTACGGAACCGGAGGGGTCTTCTCCCCTCAGACGTTAGGAAGTCCACAAGCCCCTCCATGATCGGGATGCGGCTCGTGACCCGTGCTCCGACACTGGGCATGAGGTTAGTCGGCTCAAGCTCAGCCTCGATGCCATCTAGACTGCCCTTGCTGCCTAGGAGCAAGAGACTACTGCTGCCCAGGCAGCAGCTGCTGATGCTCAGGCCACGATGATCAATAAGGTTTCCTTCATCGAGAAGCTCTGTCCAAATCTGCACGACCTTGTTTTGATTGTTTTTCGTGTTGTCAGACCTGCAGGAGGAGTTGGCCGCTCTTCGAGAGGCGGCCCTCGTCGCCATCAACGATGTGAACCTAAGAGGTCTCCTGCTTGAGGACTGTCTATGGGCCATGCCAGCTCATGTTAGGACGGTGGCCCTTCACGGGGTGTGCCATGGGGCTAGCGCTGCCCTGGCCATGGCGCAACTTTGTTTCGGCCATGATCTCTGCCTTCTTGAACCTAGCTTTCTAGTTGGCGCCAATCAAGAGGATCAAGAGGAGCTCATTTGTGACTTTACCACCGCCGCGGAGGCCATCGTGGCAGCCACACATGCGGGAGACGTTGTCCTCACCGCCTTCTTTGACCCATAGATTGTATCAAGGGTCATTCCAATCTTAATGAAAGGCTTGTTTGTTAATTTAATTCAAAGAGCAACACGCAAGATTTAATTGTGCACAAAAGAAAGTCTGCTACTCTATGATTGTAACACGTCGGACAATAGATTTTGTGTCCGAGCGACTCCTTGACTTGCAATGGGGATGTTCGACCCTGTAGTTCACTCTTAAGGGGAACGGCTCGAGTTGCAATGAGCTAATCAGACTAGATAGATGTCGCTCATATCGCACATAGATGTTAGGTTTAATTTATAGTTGCAACATAGAGATAAAAAGGGTTCAACATGTACAACTTATTACAGAACCGTAAAATAGACATTGTGTCATAAGCAAGACTTCAATTATTACATCAAGAATCATTTTAAATCCAAAATTCGATGCCTACATGGCAACATAGTGATAAAAAGAGTTCAACATGTACAACTTATTACAGAACCGCAAAATAGACATTGTGTCATAAGCAAGACTTCAATTATTACATCAAGAATCATTTTAAATCCAAATTTCAATACCTCCGTTCCCTCACCTTCTACCGCATCCCTCCCTTCGACTGTCGAACTATCATCAATCTCTTGTACGTCCCTCCCTCGGTAGGAAATCAAGGTGACTACGCATCCGAAGGATGTGGTGATGACGACAAAGCAGGCATCGAAGTCATGACGGTGCTATTGAGGTTGAACTCGCTAGGTAAGTGCAACTCACCTAGTGAGTCCATTAAAATCTCATCATCCAAAATCGATGTCTCATCATGCTCAGTGACGTGGTTACCTGGACGAATGGTGGACTCTCTGGTCTGCTAAACTGAAGTAGTAGTATTAGACCCCGGGGTTGACTCAAGTCTATTAATGGTAGGATTAGTAGGATCGATTGTCGCATGAGGCTCCACGATCATTGGAGAAGCCCTGGGAGGCTCTGTATGTGCCCCTGTGGCATCGCACGTAGTATCTGGCCCCTCGACTTGATTGGGCAGAGAAGGTCGATCAGCTGCCTCATGAGCTAAAGCTAAACTCTGCTTATGTTCGACTGTAGTAATACTAGCATTAGCAGTCTCAGGCATCTCGATCGTTGGAGAAGCCCCAAAAGGCTCTGTATGTGCCCTCGTGGTGGCTTGCACCTCGACTTGTGGGGGCAAAGAAGGTGGACCACCTGCCTCATCAGGACCTAAAGCTGGCTCAGGTATCTCGAGCGCTGGAGAAGCCTTGAGAGGCTCTGTATGTGCCTCCGTGGTGGCTTGCACCTCGACCTAAGGGGGTGAAGAAGGTGGATCACCTGCCTGATCAGGACCTAAAGCTGAACTCTGCTTATGTAGCGTCGTAATGGGTAACTCTGTGTTGACAGTTGTATTGTCAGGGCTAGTTAGATAACCAGCAAGGCGGTTGACCTAACTACCACATTGCAACTAAGTGTTTAAAAGTCAGGGGCCTTAACCTCTATGGCACTGTACAGTTCACTAAGGCAACCGGTGAACACACTACACATCATATTGATTTTTTGGCCTTGTTGGTTGATGGTCTCACAAAAAGCAGATGATTGCTGGCTGATCTGTTCTTTGAGGAGGACCACACTCTACACTTGCTTATCCATACTTGCTTTTAAATGCCTCTCTTGTCATTCCATATGCTTCTGGTTTTCTTCCTAGCCGACAACTAGTCTAGCAAGTATCTGTCCAAGCTCCGACGGTTGCTGAACAGACACTGGAGGCGGTGCTTGCTTGGCTAATGTCTCTATAGTAGGTGGAACATTGTCCATCACTTTGTCGGCCACACCACCGAAGGATGACCCTCCCTTGTCGTGGTCATCTAACGTAGGGTCACAATAGTCGCTGTCATTGGAATCTGAATCTTGCATTTGTATATTCCAGATTCCTCCAATCCTAGACTGGTGCTCTGCTTGCTCTAGGGCTGCATCCATCATTTCATGTCTTTCTCTATCCTGTATGGGTAATAGTTCTTGAGCGAACCTAAGAGCACGTTGTCCACGACGACGATCATCCAGACTTGCTATCATGTAGGTCATAACCTCGTAGGTCGACTCGTTGTACAGTGGCCCATTCCGTTCAGAGTCAATCATGTGTAGTAGATAGCTGATGATGTGAGGGTACACATGATGTCATCTAGTACTAATAGCGTCAGCTATCACATCCTCAATCTCAGATAGGAAAAGGTGTAAGAAGTCAAATTGCTCGCCTCTTTGTATTGGTAGTAGTAGCCACTGCTGCAAACTGGTCAACAACTCCATGTTGCCGCCACAAGGCAGGACTGTCTTCCTCAGAGCCATGTGTAGAACGCAAACCTCTGGACACAGTCTATCCGGTGTACGCAAGGAGCCATTGGAGAAGGCCTCCATGAAGAGCGGCCAAATCTACTGGTCTGTAGGAAAAGTACCTCTAGCCTTGCTATGACGCGGAGGAAGAGCATCTCTGTAGACTATCTGGTGGAGCTTCCTGTCTAAAGTGTCAACCCAGAGGAGTTCTTGTAGGCGGTCATAGTACAATCGCTCTGGCCGACCATCGAGCATAAAACCAATGAAGTCATGCTCCCGATGAATCCACACTGTTGCATAGAACTGATGCACCTAGCTTATCATAATTTGATCAACCTCACTAAAAAGGTGAACGAAGCCTGAGAACCGCTCAAACAGGGGTTGTTGACGGTCACTAACATCAATTATAAACCATCAACATAACCTGCATTTATACTTAATTCCATCATCAAACATAGGTATAGGGGTTTAAACTAGTAAATTCCACGAGTTTTGGTGAATCTGTGTTTTCAGCAGGGTTTATCTAGAAAACCGTCAAGGGGACCTAATCGTCAAAGGAAATTAAGGAATTCCGCCGTGTAAACAGCGTGGGAAGATTCTAGAAGACTATAGGAGGCTCTCCACCAATGCAGACACCGAGGGGATGCCATGTGGGGCCGCCTGGCCCCACCTATAGGCCGCCCAGACCCTGGGCCCACCTGTCAGCCTCCGTGTCGCAATGTCGGTTCTCCACCGCCTCCTAGGTTATATCTACGCCATCCTTTAAGTCGGTTTGAACTAAGGGCTCACGTTGGACGCTTTGGCCTATATATACCAGCCCCTACCACCCTCCTTGGAGCCATCCTAAAACCCTAATTTATATTCTCCTCATCAGGATCAGAGCCAGCTATCAAGAGAAGATTAGTCCTCTATAGAATTTAGTCTTATAATTAGAAATAGTGAGATAGAGAGTGAGAGAAGAGTTTGGAGGAGATGTCGGCCTGTCGATGCTCTCTCTATGGCTTGTACCTTGGCAGAATCAAGTTCTACTTGAGCTTGCTTCTGAGATTTCTCTGGTAATCAACTTCTGATTCAAGTAAGTATTTTGTTTATATTGTTCATCAGGATCATGACTCTCTTTTGAGTGCTTTATTCTCTTCCTAGGGGGAGTAGAGTATTAATTGTGAGTGTAAGCGTGGTGCTTAGACTTAGGTTAATCGTGGATGCACCCTACATTCCGGATTGGTGGTAGATCGTGGTTGTGACATCAGTACTATATAGCATCGTTGATCCTTTGTAGTCCACCTCCCGTCTGTAGGCCAAGTAAGACCCGGTTACGAAGGAAAGCATCCTCTGCTGGTGTCTTTCCCTAGTAATGTCCCCAGTTGAACAGTAGAAGGCATAGCTTACCCAACTTAGAATTAGAGAATCTCAGTTATCCTCTCTACACTCCTATTTTTCCTTAGCCTTGTTGCTACTCCTAGTTAAGTTAAACCTTAACCTAGTCGCTACCCCTTGTTAAGTTAGACCGTAGTTAGTCTCACAGGTTTTCCTGTGGATACGATACATAGAATACTTCCGGGTGAAAGCTACAGCGGTATCCGTGTGCTTGTGGATTTATCTGTGTGTGTTAAAAATACCAACAGGGGCCAGATGGGTATACCAGCTGCTCTCTCAAACTCATCCCAACCAAGTATCCTTTGGTCTGCTAGTGCTGCCCCTCTAGCACGGTAGCTCCTGAAGAACTCTCCTGAGTCATAGTGTAGAACTCTTTTTTTGTGCCAGGCTCCTTGACTAGTGGAAACCAGAACTCAATATCGCAGTACCTAATGCTCCGTATCTTCTTTGAGCTAAAATACCAAAAGTCATAGAACTGAACCTCTTTCTTTCTCTTAGTATTACTGCTTCTCGTACCACCATTGGTCGACATCAAACCTCCTCGACTGCTCCTCGTACAACCATTGGCAGACATCAAATTACCTCCTCGACTACTACTCATACCACCAATTGTGGCACACATCGAACCTCCACGAGTCCAAGTGCGCCGATGAGCAATTGTAGATTGGATCCAGGAAGGTGCAAAGCGACTGGTCTGGTTTTTGGAGTGGAACTCGGTTATGAGCTGTAGTTGTTCCTCAGTGAGCTCCTCCTCCCTGAGTTCCATTTCAGCACTCTTCTCACGCTGCTGCTGTCGGCGGGCCGTTCGAGTCTACCTGCAAGAATTCCCAGACTCCATGGCTAGCATAGCTTTGGTTGCTTCTTCCTCGGCTTTTTGGATATTGTCTGCTTTCCTCTTCCTCTTCCTGGGCTATGGTGGTGCTTGTTCCTCTACTTCTAGGAGACTGTGAGCCTTCCTCTGGATCTTTCTGCGATATGGTAGTTCTGTCAGCTTTACTTTAACTCGCGCCATCTGCAACAATAAAAAAATTACACATGCGTTTCATCAAACACCATACATTCATGAAGAATAAAAAATACGAGATCGCAGATGGCCTCATTGTGCCGAGGCGAGAGGGCGATCTCGACTGGCTTGCTAGCCGGAGGAGTGGCGTGCTGACAGATGGCGGCGCGGTAGATCGTCGCGGCACAGTAGATCCCCGTGGTGCGAAAGGATCTGGGCAAGAGGTTTCGATGTGCGGGGGGAGGGGTTGGGGGAAGGGGGAGGCGGCGCAGGGTGGGTGGCACCAAACAGGGCGAACAGCGACAGAAACGACGTGCAAAAGAGGAAAAGTTGGGTACTGAGAGAATGCGTTTAGCGGCGGACTTTCCCGCGTGCCGTGTAATTGCATCACTGACACAAACGCTGTCAAGGAGTCGCCGTCCACTGAAACTTGGGGGTCCTCCGAAACTTGGGGGATTAATATTGATCATCCGACGGTTAATACACATAGTACTTGGGGGTCCATCGAAACTTGGGGACTAGTGTATTATATATCATCATCATTATCATTATATATATAATTCGGTCTCTGCTCACCAGACGGGGCGGCAATTTGCTCGCGTGAAAATTTGATTTTGGGTGAAAATGAAATCCCCGCGCCCAGCAGTGCCGCCAACACGCACGTAAAAATTAGATCTCTCTCTTTTGCCCTCCTCACGGATATTGGTTTATCATGTAATCGATTTCAGACAAGGTTATTTGTGGTATTGTGATGGACACATAAAAGCGCAAGGAGTCACCATCTCTGTCTCCATCACCATTCTCCAATCGGACCAGCCGCACCATCTCTCCTCCACTACTAGATTTCGACCCTATTGCCACTTGACGCCATTTGCATCACCACAAATTGTGTTGTAATAGGGGTGTGTTTTGCAATATTTGTCCAAAAAGGTGGCAATAGGGGGACTGCGTTGCCAAAAAAATAGTGCATTGTAATTTTTACGTTCGGCGTTGCAAGAGGTGAGACCTATAGCAACCTTTTTTTAAAAGTGTTGCTATTGGTTAATAATATTGCCATGATAACATTTAGTTGCATTAGTATTGATTAACGTTGCAACTGTCTGGTGCTCTTGTAACCAAATTGAACATTGTTGCTATTGCTTGAAATTATTGCCACTGTGTTGTTGGGTTGTAATATTTCTCACGACCATTACAATAGGTAGGCCGTGTATTGCAACTAAATTTCTAAGGCGGTGTAATAGTTTGTTGCTATTGCCATAATTTTTGTTGGTTGTAATATTTCTCACAACCATTGCAATAGGTAGACCGTGTATTGCAGCTAAAATTCTAAAACGATGTAATAGTTTGTTGCTATTGCCACAGTTTTTGTTTGTTGTACTATTTCTCACAACCATTGCAATAGCTAGTTGTTTATTGCAACTAAATACCTAAAGCGATGAAATAATATGGTGCTATTGCCACATGTGTCTTTGATCGCTATAAAATTCTAGTGTCATTGCAACATGGTACTCATTGCAACACTTATGTGTGGTGGGCCTTTGGTTGTGAAGGGCTAGGAAAATAGGCACCGACCACTGACATGAACAAAAGGAGAAGCCGTACCCTAGAGATTGAGAAACACCATCACCGCACCCTTGATCATCAAGACATCGACACTACAGTGCCCAGCACGTTCCGATTCATCTTGCCTGTGGTAAAGTTTTAACGATCGCATAGACACATACTGTCCCATGGCATGCAATTCTAATTTAATTTATGTTATTGGCATACCGGGGGATTATAGTTCTCAACCAAATAGTTGCCTGATTAAATATCTAGTATGTATTTAGTCATGATTTTGAGGGCAAACATAGCCACAAAATTGACATTAGTTCATGCCAACTACCGGGCCATATATACATCGTGGTTCCAGACATAGCCAGAAAACCAACATTTGTTTTCAAACATAGACGACAAAGGGTACTCTTTATTAGTTGATTTACTGTGCACATATGAAAAATTCATCTCATACTGCTCAAGCAAAAATACTCTATTGTATTTAAGAACGAACTTCCTAAAGAGATGATATCAGCAAACAAAATAGTAAAGGTTAAGGAATACGATGCAGTTAGGGGAATTTTTTTGGCTACAAAGCTTACACTTCACTTATTATGACGGTTCACTGGGGCGGAACTTTCTTTTGGGGTGGTGACGTCTGAATAGGACTTCGGCAATGCGTCGATCTTGTCATGGGCAATTACCCTTTGTTGACAGCTAAGGCACACCTAGGACAAACCAACTGGTAACAAATATATGGTGCTTCCATGCCAACTACCAGGTCATATATACACATATACATCATGGTTCATACAAGCGATGAACTGATTATCAGCCACTATAAAAGATGACCACCAGGTAAGACTTGTATTTATTCATGACAAAAGATCCACCCCATCATGAGTTCATCACACACTTCATTTCTTGTGAGGCCCCTTGTTGCTGCACTTCTTCATAGCTTCAGCTATCTCCTGGTCGTCCATGATTGCGTTGTTCAGCTTGGTGAACCACCTACAAATATCATACATTCACATAAATCAAGAAAAGTTCCAACAATTTCTCATCTTGATTAACCGTACATGTGCAATCAATTTACATTTTACATCATAAACAAGTATCTATAAGTGCAAAATTAATCTATACGAATGCTTCATCGCTACCATCTAATACATTTTATAAATCATAAATATTGACGGGCAGTTTGCCAATATTTATGAATAAACATTTAATCTATCAACCAAGAAAAAAGAAACTTCCAGTTTAGTTAAACAATTTTACAAAATGAAGTTGACACGGAGCAACAGAAACAACAAGCAAGGGATGGCATAAGAGGTAATTTATATTGAGATCAGCGCAGCCAGTTGAGATAATTTGATCAATAATGCAAAGAATCTATCAAAATAATTCTTAGTATTATCAATTCATCACCTTTGCACATGCACTAGTTGGGACAGTAAGGCTACCAGAATTGGAACTAAATTAAATAAGTACCTAGTACCAATCAAGCTAATTAGTGCATGTCTAGCAGCAGAGATACAAAAAATGAAAATTACACCCACATCATCAAGCCCCAAGTTATCGTCTATTCAGGAGCTCTGTAGTGGAGGCATGGTTATTTTGTTTCCACTAGTAATTTTAATTTACGCGCGCCCATGCGCACGTGACAACTTTGCGGTTTTATTTATCAAATGAAACCTTGAGATAGATATGACAGAATAGATATAATTAATAGAGAAAGACTCAAAACTTAATATTAGGTGATGGCACAATATTATATTGATATAATATAATAGGTCAATATGAACATGTAACAAATGTTTGACATAAAACAATGCAAATGTAATAAGAATTGGTAGTGTAGTGCATTTCTACCAAAAAGTTTTAAACATAACTGATTTATCATTCTCCACAGCGTATAACATTGGAATATCATTACACAAGCAAAGGAAAGCTTTGTCCAAGAAACAGTAAAAAATAGGGGTGCAGATAGATAACCCTTACAATTAAATCCAGTTGATACATATCTCTGAAATGTAAAAACTGGTCATCAGAAGGTAGGGTACATGTAACATCACCGCCAGCCTTGGGGAGGCAGAGTAGGAACCTGACGTCAAAGACTAATGGTATGCGGATGCAGCCGCGTGGATCTGAAAAACCATAGGACCAAAAAATCAAGAAAGGAACAATGAAATCGACAAGCACAGGTTAGGAATCTGTACGAAAATGATAAGCTACAAAAAATGACTGGGTATGTATCTGTCTCTAGAAGAAATGATGAAATAATCAAACTGAGAGCGCAATCATCTATGTTTCTGGTGTGTTTTGCACAGAAGATGGGTAACCACTATCACAAAAAGTAAATTATATAGGATGTGTTCGAAATATGAAGTGCAGAATTCTGCTTTAACCACGAACCCCAATATCTAGAATGAAAATCATATACGCAATGGTTTCATCAAGCTTGAGTTCCGTCAGGACATGCATTTTGTTGATTTCTAATCTAGCAGTAGATGCCATGCAAAGAATTTATATTTTACTACTTACAGCACAATCTGAAGATTTTAAAAGACTACTTACAGGTTGCCTGGTTTCTTCAGTGTTGATATTGCAAGTACACTGGACAGCTTATGTGGACCTGCAAAAATATAATTAACTGATTGACTTTGCATGCTATTCCCTGAGGTTTAATAAAGATATGGAGGAAAGTTTATATTACAAAACCACTAAACTTGTTCGTAATAGGCGAAGTATCAATGTAGTGCAAACTACGGAATGCAATAGCCAGTAAGCACACCTCCAAAGTAACTGGCTTCCTAAATTTTCTCGTTTGCTTCATAACGTGTGCAACAACAACAACATAGCCTTTCAGTCCCAAGCAAGTTCGGGTAGGCTAGAGTTGAAACCCACCAAGAGCCCCAAGTCACGGTTCAGGCACTTCAATAGCTGCTTTCCAAGTACTCCTTCATAGCTACTTCATAAGGTGTGCATTAAAAAAAAACATTTTGCCACAACTGCTTGCTGCCCCTACTGATCAGCATCCACTAATTTCCATGTATAACATCTCATCACAGTTTTATTGTCAGTAGTTGACCTCTGAGGCCTTCACATTTTCAACATACAAAGGGGTATGGTGCTGAGTGCCTTACCAGCTTAACCAGCAATAGGGAGAAGGCATGGACTGGCTGAGCACCAGCGCAGAGGCCTCCAGCTTCTTGAGACCATCTCCACATCGTTGTTCATCGGCTCCACTTACCCTGAGCAAGAACAAGCAACCAGAAAAAGTCTTTACACAAGAACTACCCAACTCAGCTGGGGCATATCATCAAAAACCAGGTCATCCTTATTAGACTGAATTTTTTTATAAATAGGACACAATTTTGAGCTCAGCATGTTGCAAACAAGAATATCTAAAGTTCATGTAAAATCAGAAAAATGAGCATACTTTGGAAGCTTACTTATGAATAATGTCAGAATACAAAACAAGGTGGAATTACATCAAAAAATTAAATAGTACATGAACAGACTGTAGCATGGCTCAAAAAGTGTGGAACCAATGTTAGATGAATAAGGGCAGGCATTGTCATATATATGAACTGCAGTTTGAATTCTTCAAAATCCTTGCCAAATTGCGAACATGCCACTAATCCATGAACGACAATATAACTAATGTTCATATTAGCCAAAAAAAATTGGATATGGAACAACAATATAAACTTTAGTTTATCTAAATCGGTTTTATATGAAAACATAATCGATTTAAGAGTAGAATGTTTTTTTAGTTTTTGACATTGAGTTCATCACAAATAACAATCTCAATTGGAAATCTCTATCATTAATGCTAACAAGGACCTAGACCTAACAAGGACCTAGACCAATCTTGTTTGTCCACCCAGTACCGTAGTAGGTGCCACGCAGCTTGTCCCAAATTCCCAGTTGTCCCAAATGTTCAGTCAAAATTCTTCAGCAATCTAATCACAAATTTTCAAACTGCAAATATAACGACTTACGTATCCTCAAATCTACACTATCAAATAAGACACAAGCAACAAGCAAATAGAAATGCGGTAGTGTGCTCAAAAGCAGAAGCAAACAATTGCTTGCCTGCTTCAACTATCCTATTGACTTTGGCTTCATTATTAATCCCTTTAAATTGCAAAAGCTATTTCCTTAGAGAGCATGCTATAGATTCCACTGTGTAGAGATCATCGTTGAGAGATTTAAGTGATGATTCAACTCAACACCTGTCTTTTTTTCTGTAACACCTGTCTGCCAGGAGCACCACGCGCTCTAAAGAGAGTAAATCTACTAAGGCAGCCATGACAAACGTATAAGAAAAGGCACAAAGCAGCAAACAAAGCTTGGAAGCAAGTACAGTGGATTAAGAACATGAATTGAGAACTCTGTAGTTAAGAAGGTTTCCATTCAGCTAGTCAGATATATAACATTTGTCTATTGAAATGTATCTTTAGCAAAATAGAGCAACATTACCGCCATATCATTTCAACCAGCTAAAAATTCAAGAAATACAGGTTTATGTTTCAAATCACGTATTCAAGATTAAGGTAGTGCTTGGCATTCACAGATTCAAGACAATACACACTTCAGTTAAAGAAAACACCAATCAGTCTAGTACTAGTAGGAGACATGGCAAATTGCTAGGACAGTTGGCTGCTGCCCCCTCAGAGGATAATCTGTTCAAAGACACATTTCACTGAGTACTTATACTTACAAAACATGGAGTTGACCAAGTGTTGGGCAAAGCAAACATGAATTAAACAACCCACAGGCCACAGAATAGCTCATGCCATATGCCCATATACAGTACTACTAACATAAATTTTTTAAAATAAATCTGCAAAATATGTAATACCAACAATGCGTGCAAGATTGGAAGGGAATGAAACTCACTAGCTTTGTGTATGCTTAAATTAAATATCTGGACTGGACTACCCGTGAATATACAGTTCCATCCGTGAAGCAATGACAACAGATCTATATAAAGCATAGAACAGTCAAATCTTGGTCTTTGTTTCCAACCTCTGAAATTACTCTGAAGACAAGAAAAAAAAAGGCTCCTCCATTGGCCGTGTACCTCGTGCGGCGGCGATGTGGCAAGCCACCGTAGTCGCCTGTGTTGCTCCCGAGCCCCTGCGACACACGACGCAGATCACGCACATGAGAGACAGGCGAGCAAGCAAAAAGAGCGAGTTTGGAGAAGGGGAAGGAATAGGACGAACCTGGGAGGATGACATCCGGTCTGGCGGCGGAGAGGCAGTGGCGCCGGCGTTGGCACTGGCAGGGGGCGTGGCACGAGGGCGCGGAGGAGAGAGAGGAGCAGAAGCATGACGCTGCTGTGCCCGCGCCCAGGGACGTGCAGGGTGCAGCGGCGGCGTCCTTGCCTGCGCTTTTGCCGTGCTCCGCTCGTCCGCCGCCGTTTGCCTGGATCATTTCGTTGCTGCTAGTTTGGGTAAAAATATTGTATATGAGAAAAAAATATTATTTTAATTAAAAACTTATGATCGTTTACAATAAGCTAAAGCCAAAGCCAACAAACAGGCTGGATAGTTTCCCGCGTATGTTTCCCGCACCGATCCCGCGCTGGACGCAGGGTCTGCTGCGAAGAGGTAGGCAGGTACAGTACATCTTTTCTTCTCGAACACGGTACAGTACGTCTTTGTTTTCTTATTTTATTCCTTTCTTTTTTTTATGTTCTTTGCTTCTTTTCTAATTATGTTTTTCTTTGATTCATGTTTTTCTATCTTTTTTTAATTTTTTTTTCTTTTTCTCCTTTTCTATGTCATTCATGTTTTTATGATTTTTTACTTTTCTTTTATTTCTTTTTCTTTTCTTATTATTTTTTATGATGTTCTATGTTTTTTGTGTTTTTTTTATGTTTATATAGTATAAATGTGATGTTCTATTTTTTTTTTATATTCACGTGTTATACATGTGTTGTTCTAAGATGGTTTTTTTACGTTCACGTGGTATGCATGTAATGTTCTATGATGTATTTTTCGATGTTCGCGGAATATATATGTGATGTTCTCGTAGTATACAAGTGATGTTTTTATAATATTTTTTCATGTTAACACAGTATATATGCGATGTTCTATGACGTATTTAGTGATGTTCTAGTAATATATATGCGATGTTTATAATCTATTTAGTGATGTTCTATGGTGTATCTAGTGATGTTTACTTAGTATACATGTGATATTCTATAGTCTATTTTTAGCATATTTAAAAAGTATCCATGTAATATTATTTTTAATTTTTTCTCTGTTACGTTTTTTATTTTTTATGCTTTACTCTAGATCTTATTTTTTTTATTTATGTTATGTATTTATTTATTTTATTTTTATGTATATTATAATATCAATATCATGCACCTAAAATTAGAATACTGTTCTTCTAAACAAGAACATTTTCTTGTGAAGGCGGAACATTGTTCTCTAAACCTAGAACATCGTGTCTGCTCAATAAAAGAAAATGTTTTGTCTTTACGAAATAAATGTTCGTTAATGAAACTTTACTTAAATATATTCACGTGGAATCTTATTTTAAAGGATTTATTATAAGAAACACAATGGTGCAATCGGAATTCAGTTTAGATACTCTGTTTAGCGGTTATAACTTATTTTAGTTTGTAAAAAAGAATGACATCACTGCATGCAAGTGGAGTGCAAATCAATCGGATGTAAAAGATTCTCTGGTAGTTTTGGCGCGTGTTCATGCCTCCTTTGTCCGGCGCACTGCCCCTCTCTTATTCGTGCACACCTGGCCAACACCATTTGGGCGGGAATCAATTGGGCGGAAAGCCATCAGACGGGGAATATGGTCCGCCCAATCGAACGCTAGCAGGCCCTCCCATCCGCACCTTTTTTTCGCTCCCTCTCTTGCGTGTGGGCCATTCCTTGGGTTAGAGCGCGCGAGACTTTCTTTAGAGGCACGGACTTTGGTTTTGGGTGAGCCGGAACAACTCTTGAGCCTAAATTTAAATTTTGGTTTCGTCCTTTTTCTTTCTTTTAAAATTTGGCAGTAGTTTGGTTCTCACGCTCATTAGTTTTCTAAAACATTTTTTCCGATTCAATAGGTCCTTTATTTAATTGGTTTTAAAGTTTCAAAAGATACTATCGAAAAAAAAAGACAACTGAATTTATGTTATATAAACAAATATGTGAATCAAGGTTATACTATATATACTCTCGAGTGAAAGGGGCTAGGCTTTATTATTAGTCACCACTTATTGATTTTTGGGTACAAACATGTTTAGAATTTTATTGGAACGTAGTTTGGTCTCATGCAAAAAATCTTGAATTTTAGAACTTGTTTTTGAGAAATTTTGGTTATGATCAAATACCTTAGCAATCCCGCATGCACACTTGGAACAAGGGCACATCGGCCGAGGTAAAGTTAGGGATGTCGACAGACCTAAACACTCATGCAGAACTCTCCCTCACTCTCTTCCGATCCTATACTAGAACTATAAGTAGGACTATGCCTTCTGAGTGGACCTCTTGATTCTTCTTGTGTCTTGTGTGTTGAATGAGAGGGGGTGCCTTGATCAGGTAGAGTTTTTACTTTGCACTTAGATGTAAACTATGTCTAAATACATAGTACAAGCAGTGTATTTAGAAAAGCCAAAATGTCTTTAATTTAGAATAGAGGGAGTAAAATGACATATGACTAGCATATACGACACTCAAAAATGCGACACTTAAACGTGTTTAGTTCACTTTAACATATTTGTTATGGGTGGGCTAGTCTTCTCTTTGCTCAATAGAGAGTTTCAAAATGATTAAGTCACATCATTAAATGTAATATATTTATATACGTTAGTGGTAGGCTATTTGGTTGTCTTCTCTAGAGTGCATGCAGTTGCATATAGAAACCATGTCCAAGCTGGACAGTCCATGGCCGGATCCGTCAAGGACAGCACGAGATCGGGCAACCGCACCCACAAGGTTCGCTCGCTCGATCCCTTCCTACCCAGTGCTGCTATGATTTCGCCTTGTTGGATCGCCAGTGGGTTGGGGCAATGTGCTCATCTAATTTGTTTTTATACAAATCCAATTTCTTCAACTGCCGGAAACACATATGATAGGAGAATGGAGTTTGTTTGTTGTTTAGTGCTTCATGTGAATTCCAAATCTTTGTTTCCTAGTACTATAGCATGGCCTTCATAGTATAGCTGTCACTGGTAATAATCAATCAACCAATCTTCTCAAAAATATTTATTGACATCCGTACACTGCTAAATTTGATGTTGACACTAACTAATCCTAACCCTTTTAGGATTGTACTTTTACCTCCTATAGTTCATCTTAGCTTTGTTTTCTTCAAATTTTAGTAAGAATCGGATCCGGCTTAAAGGCTTTGATATAAGAAATCATGAATGGGATAAAGTATTGGTTTGTGGCTTTGATATATATTAAGGTTGAACTGCCAGCTCTTCATTTCATTTGTGCGGTCCTAGACTGAGTTCTCTATGGACAAAGGTGGTTTGAAAAAAGGCAGATTATTAGCTACTCCCAACAATATGATTTATATGACATAAAAATGCATATCTAGGTGATCTGATTATTTTTGTTTTCTCTGTAGATACTATTGTGATCCTTGAGTCACTTCTCCACTTCGGATGCTGCTAACAACCACTACCGGAAAAACAGTATATATGCCGAGTGCATGGCAGTTTGCCGAGTGCATTCCTTTGGGCACTCGGCAAACAATATCTTTATCGAGTGCCTACAGATACACACTCGGCAAAATAATTGCACTCGGCAATAAACTTATTTGCCGAGTGCAGGAAATAAAACACTCGGCAAACAACAACAAGACATTCGGCAAAGAATAGTCACTCGGCAAAAGACCATCACGTGTGACGGCCGTCAACCAGGGTGCCGGCGGTTAGAACTTTGCCGAGTGTCGGTTAGTGACACTCGGCAAAGAAGAGAATCTTTGCCGAGTGTTTTTATTTGGTACTTGGCAAATCGGTTCGTTTGCCGAGTGTTTTATTTTGGCACTCGGCAAATTAAAAAAGTTTTTTTTTTATTCTAACCTTGAAACTTTTTCTACTACCCACATACAACATGTGGTACTCCATATTAAGATTTGGTATATTTCTGGATCCGTTTGCTATATTTAATTAATTTATTGCTTTTCAATGAATTTTTTGGTATAAGTCAGATTTGAACTGCAAATGATTTAAATAATAGAATAAAATGAGTAGAAAAATGATATTCATGTTATTGAGTCCGGTGTGAGGCCTTACCCAGGACATAAAAAGAAATTTCGAACATCTTATTCAGGAAACACGACCACGAACGTGTGTCCGAATGGTTTTTAAATTCTAAAAAAAGCAAACGAAGTCTGAAAATCATGAGATTTGTCAAGATCTCGTGATATCATATGTGGAGGCCATGATAAAAAATTGAGAAGGTTTCGGCCAATCTGTCACGTACGATGTTTACAAACCGAAGTATCTCAGAAGAAGAATCGTAGCGTTGAGAAGGATTCAGTAAGATTTTGAGTCAAAGTGATGGTCGAATTGGGGTTTGACTTCAAAACTTTTTGTATAGGCAATAGAAAATATAGATTGATTCATGTGTAATTTTGGTAATTTTTCGATCCGTTTAATAATTTTAATTTATTAAGTGCAATTATAGAATTTTAATTGATATACATTGAATTTGAGCTACAACTGCATAAAATAATAAGTTTTTTTCACTTCTGGCCTTAAAACCTTTTCTACTCTCTACATACAACATGTGATACTCCATGTTAAGATTTGGTATATTATAATGGAATAATATTCGTAGAAAAATCAAATGAAAAAAGAAGGAAACGAAGAAAAATAAAAAAAGTGGGTTTGCCGAGTGCACCTAGTTTGGCACTCGGCAAAGATGGGGTTTGCCGAGTGTCATATCTGGGACACTCGGCAAACTCCCCTCACCCGGCCCTATGCACAATATTTTAGGGTTTAGGAAAAGGAGGATAAGAAGGAAAATGAAGAAAAAAAACTTGGTTTGTCCGGTGCCCCTAATCTGGCACTTGGCAAAGATGGAGTTTGCCGAGTGTTAAATCTAGGACACTCGACAAACAGCTTTACGGGCCCCACACACGTAATAGTTTTGGTATTGAAAATGAAAAAAAAAACAAAACGGGGGTTTGCCGAGTGCTAGATCGCGGGAACTCAGCAAACCTCCCTCGTAACCACCCCAATCCCGCACCCGGCCGCACACACACGCACACACTCAAACACACAACCGCGCGCCCGTGCCCGCCCACACCGCTGGCCGGCCTCGCCGCCCGCCCACGCTAGCCCCCGGCGCCGCCTGACCACACAACGCCGCTGGCCCCGCTGCCGGCCCCGCGCCCTCGCCCGCCCACACCAGCCCCCGGCCCCATTTCGTCGCCCCAGGCGCCTGCCCACACCAGCCCCTAGTGCTCGCCCTCCCACACTCGGAGCCACCTCGTCGTCACCACGAATGCTGGCGCGCGCACCTCTGCACCCGCCCTGCCTGCTGAGCTGAGCTGAGCTCTTCCGGTGGCTCGACGCCGCCTCGAACAGTCGTCTCCCCCGCATTTCGCCCGGTCTCCTCCCCCGCGGCGGCCGTCGGAGCCTCCCGAGGACGACGACCAGCCCATTTGGCCGCCCAGTAGCCGCCACTGGGAGCGCTACAAGTATAAACTCTATCCTCCTCGTCTTCTGTTTTGCGATCATTGGTGTCTTGATTTCATTTCGCGTGGGGTGCTCATAGAAGAACTGAATAAAAGCTTGTTCGTGTGGTTAGAATTTTGGTGATTTCCTGCTAGTCGGGTTTCGTGTTAGCATTGCCCGATATCGAATGTTAGATGGAGTATGTGCTGATGTATGTGCGGTTTGGCGATTTTGTCGTTTTCACATTCCAGACGTAGAGTCAGAGAGTGGCTTCTCTTGTTGCTAACAAGAAGGCCACAGATTAGTGCTTTGGCATGTTTACGTGCTTAAATCCTTGGATTTCGGTGAGATTCTAGATTTTGGTTTAGGATATTTTAGGGATAGACAACATGTACGCTTCATGTCTTGCAAGCCTGAGAACACATACGGCTGGAGTATCACGATTTCTGTTGTTGGTTGCATTAGGCCTGTGCTGTTTGGATTCTAGAGGCATGTGTTATGATATTGGAATACTGACTTTTTTTGGACGAGGGGAAACTATCCTGTTTCGTCTTTTACAGAAAATGCTCCATAAAAAGTTTGTGGTCAAAACATTAATAGTTGGCCCTGTCATTTTGAACATAGCTACTGGACAAAATATGTTTTGTGTCTGAGACACATTAAGTTCAGACAAGTTCAAGTCTAAAGAAAGTGGTTCACAGGCTTGCAAGAAGCAAGAAATGTTTTGTGACATTCATAATTACTCCATGACTTATAGTTGGTGAATGTGGGTGGACATAACTGTGACACACCATGAAACTAATGAGTTCTTACTGACTTGGTTTATGCTGCTGCTTAGTTCCATGTCTACTTATTAATTTGCATCTAGGTGGCCCTTATGCCTACTTATTAATTTTAGGTTTGAGTCATGATTAGTTTCAAGGCTCTGGGATGCTCGCACTTTCACGTAAACTCTATTAGCTCTACAACAAGTTGTTTCAGCATTATTTCTTGGACTATGTATGTGGTCATCGGCCATCGTGCCGTTGGTTTGTTGTAGGTTTTGGTTACCTCACCGAGCAGGGGAGGTGCTGTCGAAATTTACAATTGACACCTTGTGACTCCTTGTGATTTTATTTGCATTTGCATTTGTGGATTACCTGTGACTACTAGTATAATCCACTAGTGATTCTGAAGTTTATTTGCATTAATGTGTTGTCGATATATCTATATGAACTGCCTGTGATGCCTATTGTGAACTATCTGTGATGGATGTGATATTTATTTGAATGTGGTACGTGGCTGTGATCGAAACAAATAAACTGATTATATGTGGCAGTTTTGCTGAGTGTTACACTCGGCAAAAGGGCTATTTGCCGAGTGTCATGAAAAATACACTCGGCAAAGAGGGACACGTGGCAAAAATCTGTACATTCTGGGACTAAAATGGCTTCTTTGCCGAGTGTCTGCGTTGTGACACTCGGCAAAGAAGCCAATATTTGTACGCTCTGGGCCAGTGTTTGCCGAGTGTCCATTATTTGACACTCGGCAAAGAAGGCAGGTTTGCCGAGTGTCAGGTATTTGACACTTGGCAAAGAAGGAGGTTTGCCGAGTATCCCAGAGTATGACACTCGGCAAAGAAGACAGCTTTGCCGAGTGTCCCAGAGTTTGACACTTGGCAAAGAAGGAAGCTTTGCCAAGTGTCAGGTGTTTGACACTCGGTAAATCAAGCAGGTTTGCCAAGTGTCAGGTCCGGGACATTCGGCAAACGCGTCGTGAGCATCTTCGCGCTGTCACGTTACTTTTTTTCGCCGAGCGTCGGTTTCAGCTCTCGGCAAAGTATTTGCCGAGTGCCCGATAGAAAACACTCGGCAAAGAGACGTTTGCCGATACTGTAGATGTCGTGTGCTGTTTGCCGAGTGTTTTATGGGCTTTGCCGAGTGACTGTGGCACACGGCAAAACCACTGTTTTCGGTAGTGAACTAGGAAAAGCTGGCTAACTCCTTTGGCGAGAATTTAGAACTGTGGTTACTGCAACTTTCGAATGCTGCAAATAAGGTTGTCGCCAACACCTCCATGAGAAAGGGTAGTAGTGTTTGGGCCTTAATTCTGTAATTTTCTGGCATGTGAACTAATTTAGCATTGGTTCAATTATTGGTCAGCGTGAATATATAGTTTTTTTTTCCTTTCATCTGCACATGCTAGCTTCAACCTCCATGTTTTTCTATGGAATTCAACTTGCATCACCAAGTATCTTGGTTGCATTTGCACACGAACAATGCTATATGATTTTGTATCTCTTTTTCCTTAATGTGGTGGCGCTCGCTAACTACTACATGATTTATGGGTCCGACTATCACTGTCACGGTACGCTTCCCCCTATTTTGTTCTACTTTTACTGATTCAGTTTAGTGAACCTGGATGTAGATTCCGATTAGTCTGGATGCAGACCTTTTTTTTCTTCATTAGCTGAACACCAGCAGATTGAAAGAAAATCTGTTTCTAAAACATGTGTCAACACCATTTTTTCCAGTCTTAACAGATAATTTTTAAGTTTTCTCTCTTAATGCATATTTGTTAGTTTGCAGGTCCTTGGAAGAATATTTTTTTAATTTAACATAATGCCATTTGCAGGTCCTTGAAACAGTAGGCACCAAACTCATACAGGTTGTGCAAAAAAAAAAGTGTATCCTAAATCTGAGAACTCAAATTACCTTAAATCTGCATGCAGCAGATGAAGGATGTTTATACCGATCCTTTTTTTGTTTTTACTGATCTTTTGTATTGATGGATTTCGTGAGAGGCATCCAACTTTCTTGATAAGCTTGTTATGATGACACTATTATGTCTATCTGAGGGTGAACTTCCTGCCACGTTAGGCAGAGTAGTGTATACTAGGAGCTTGTATCTACTACCTAGGCCTGTCCTGATCTTAGTTATATATGTTTTAAATCTATATATCCATGTGTAAGTCACAATGAAAATAAAAGGGAACACCTGCTTTTCATTCAAGCATGATGCAATTGTTTGTTTATTGGTTTTCTGGGTTCTGACTTCTGATCTGCACTTTTTCTTTCGCTATGTCTGTGCTGGAAGCCTGCCTCATTTGTGTTCTTTTATTCATGATAGCACTGATTTTCTATATGTACTATGACTTGTAATTTTCTTGTGAGAACCACCTTAGGTTCCGTCTAGACCTGTAGTGTTCCATATTTCCTGGAACCAAGCATTCTGACTTGTGGGTTCATCCTGGCACATAAACAGTCATCATAACGTCAAAGGAGCACAAGATGAGGTTCATTTAGGAACTTGAGCATAAGGTGTATACTTAGTAACACTGTTGTTTATTGTAAGATGATTTGGCAGCTTGTTTCAATAATTTAGTTTTCTTTAATAAATGCTTAGCTGTTTCATCAACGACTTATTTATTACTATTCCTACAAGGTGTGTTGTCATACATTTGCATTGCCCCATTTATTCCATATAGTAAATTTCTTTCTGTTATTCAGGTCCTTGTACTGCCCTATTTATATCATAATTCATTTCTTTCTAATTTAATTACAAACTGTTTAGTATGAGGGAATCATTTAGCATATGCTGCTGTTGTTTCCTCCTTTTGTTATAATTAGTGAACTTATTCTCCATAATTAAAAAATTGCCACCTATTTCACACAAAATTTTATCACTTACCATATGCTTTCATATCGAGGCCTGGAGGGTATGTCAGTTTAGGTCTAGCCATAACTCTTGCTGTTAGTTTGATGATGAAATGGCTATGTTGTTGGTATCTCTACTTGTGACATAGATATACTGTGACAATTGACTGATGCTGTGTCTAAGAGACGAGCAGGCAAAAAGAATTGAATGTACAGGCTGATAGTATTGAGGTGATTTTCTGTAGCTTTGTTTTCCTATGACAATTACATATCCTCATGAACATGTGATTTGCAGTGTCACTTTACTGTATAGCCTATGCCAAATGTCAATGTTCTTTATTTCAGGACGAAGGTAGAGTTGGAGTGGAGAGCACGAGTAATGGGATCATCCAAATCAAGCCAAGCGAAGTTGCGGTGGTGTCTAGGAATCTTAGTTCTTAGATATTTTGGTTTAGCAACAAATGTGTTGGATATCTTTGTTTCAATAATGCGTGTAGCATGAGTTTGAATTTGGATCGTTTAATTTCAGATGTGAACAAATTAAACAAGTTAATTTTTTGGTTTAATGGCTATATTCAAATGCTTTGTTGATGTCTATCGAGTTTCTAATTAATTAATGGTGTTGTAATATTGTCCGGTGGCATCAAATCAAAAATGTTATAAAAGTGGCTATTGGTAACCATATTTTCTGTGGCAATATATCCTATAGCAACGAACAATCCGCGTAGCAATTAAAGTTGTACCTTATAGCAACGACAAAGTGAATGTGGCAATTGCACATGTTGCCACCACTTTTTGGTGTTGCCACATAGGCCTTGTTGCCACACTTGTTATGTGATATAATAGAGGGTGCACCTTATAGCAATGACAATGCAAACATGGCAATTGCACATGTTGCCACCATTTCTTGGTGTTGCCACATAGGTTTTTGGGGGGGGGGCGGGTACGACCCCGGATATCCACGGCAGACCACATGGGCTGCGCCCCCAGGGGCGGCCCAGCCCACGAGACGAAGCCTTGCGGGGCATGACTCTGGACGGCGCCTTCCGGAAGACATCTAGAAGATATCCTGAAGATATTACGAGATCTGTTAGGATATGTATAATCCCAAGATTCTTGTAATCAGTTATTACTTTCCGGTTATCCCTCAGATCTAACCGACTTGTAACCCTGCTCCCCGAACTATATAAGGCGGGCAAGGACCCCCTCCAAACTCACGCAATATCATATGATAGCTAATACAAACCAACAGACCACAGGAGTAGGGTATTACGTCGTACTGACGGTCTGAACCTGTCTAACTCGTGTGTTTCTGTTGCCTTCTTGTTCTTGATCTCACGCTCCTCTTCCGATCAATCTACCTTCGTGAGATACCCCTCGGAGGACTGCCGACGATATTCTATCGACAGTTTTGTTGCCACACTCGTTTTGCAATGCGATAGAGGCTACACCTTATAGCAACCAAACCTTGGGCGTGGCAATTGCATATGTTGCCACAACTTCTTGGTGTTTGCGACATAATCCTTGTTACCACACTCCTGTGTTGCAAAACACGTTCGTGGTAATACATTGTCTTGCAAAACACGTTCGTCGTTGCTAGTGCACCATTTGCTACGACATGGGCAAGTTGCCATTGCAAGGTCCAGCAATGCCTAAGGCATTGCATTAGTTGTTGTTGCCACACCTACAACCATAGTAAAAGCTTATGTTGCAACACCTAGGTGTTGCAAATCCAAAATGCATTTTGCAACGCTAAGCAGAAAAGCGTTGTCCAAAGCTTTACCCATGCAAGCACATGCAACGCCTCCCAACGAAAAAAGTGTTGCTATTTCTGATATTGCAACTATTTCGGGTGTTGAAACAGGGTCAAAATTTAAGTAGTGCTCCTGCTCCAAAGCCTAGCCCCCTCTTCCACCCCGATCCGAACCCTAGCTAGGCGCATCGGCACAGCAGCTTGACTCCCTCTCCACTCTCTAGCCACACCCTCTCTCATACCTTTCCAAAACCGAGCCGAAGCCGGAGCCGATTTCGATCCCCTTTGTCGACAGAAGGTCCGCTGATAGTGGAAGGACCGCCATCAGTGGCGGTACAGGCTGGATGTAGCACCTAGTTTTAAGGACAAAACCAGATACACACCATATGTGTGCCTAGGAATTCAATTCACACATATAGTTACAAATGAAGAGGTAATATCAAAGACAATGCCTTTATTACATAGCGCATAAATATTTGATTCGAAAGACATAGTCTCACATTACAGTATATACTATAACTCTAATCTTCTGGCAAAGCCTCCAACACCACAGGAATCGTCAACTAGTTGATCACAAGCCTAACACCTCTTGGATAACTACACTGAAGAACCTCCATCTGGTACCCATCCGGGATTTTGCCAAAGTATTGAAATAAAACAAGCGTAAGCTACTACCGCTTAGCAAGCATAACATGAGGGGACGCAGGCTCAAAAGGCTTAACATAGCTGAACTGCGGTAAGCACTTTTAGTTGGTCATATTTTATTATTAATCCTAAGTAGCTAAGTTATGCTTATGCTCCCAAATATTAATAGTTAGAGATACCAGCAATTTTAACCATAACCCAAACCATCCGAGTAACCACTATTCAGTAAGGATCCAGGCCGCTCGTGACCGTGAACACGGCTGATATACCAGTTTTACACTCTGCAAAGGTTGTACACTTTCACCATGAGTCGTGTTACCCATATGCCCGGGTTAATTACTCGCAAAACACTTCCAAGGCGAGCAGGCAGGGTACACTACGAAGCTTTTCCCCAGTCGTTCTAATAAGGAGCAGCCGCTAAGGATTCCATCTCCCAAGTGTTATGGAGTCATCTCCAAAAGTGGCACTAATACACGCAGCATAGTACACACCCTGGGGATGAGGCCCATACCCAACCTGGTTGTACTATAAGTCCTAGGTTGTCACTTAAAGATGAGTCCTTATGGAGAGAAACTAGAGCACCATAAGAAAAGGTCCAATGCTCTAGCCCCCTTGGTTCCATGTTGCTAAAAAGCATCTTTTAATACCTTTTGCATATATCTGTAATTGTATTCCGTAATCAATATTAGTTGGAGCAAACTGAGCATACTACCCACATGCAAAACCCATAGGTAAATCAAGGACAGGATAATCAATATCAAGGTAGGTAGACTCCAAGCTGTTCATTAACATATGCATATGAATTGAGATTGCGTTAAAGTGAATAGGTAACAAGGAGCCTCATATTATACTTGCCTTAATTCAAAGTATCGCTGCTGGTCTTGATCTTCAAAGAGTTGCTCCAGATCACCAACACAAAACTCACTGTCTACTTGAGGTCAAACAGCACCACACAAGCATCCATACAATCATGCATAGCAAATGAAAACTATAGATTAGAACAGTACCCCAATCAGCATAAAATCAAGATGAAAAGTTTGTAAAACGAATCTATGTCTTGCTACGATCACAAAAACGCGAAGATCAAAAAAATCGGAGCTAAAACGAAGAAGTTATGAATTGAACAAGATTTCCTTTAGTAAAATAATAGATTAAATCTAACCTTGAATTTTAAAAGTTGAAAACCTACATAACAGTAGTATGAATATGTAGATTATGGAATTATGAACCTCACGCAAGTTGAACGGATCAAATCGGAGTTAAAACGGAGATTTTATGGCTAAAACAAGATTAGTGGCAAAACTGTAAATAGGTGAAAACGTATTTTGGATCTAAACCGATGAAACTACGCTTTCCAAAGAAGAAAACATACTCTGGAAAAGACAGGGACTACGGGTTAAGACTCAAATATTTGTAATGACCTTTTTGCAAATATGCCATCGAAAGGGTATCCTTCAATATGGGCCATTGATCTACGAGCAGACGACTCAAAATTGAAACAGAGAGAGGGAATAGGATGTTGTTGGCCGGGAATAGGGACGGCGCGGCGGTCCACCATTGATGGCGACGAAAAGCTCCGCGGTGAACTCGGTTTGGGCAAATCCGAGCCCCACATGCCACGGAAAGAGGATGGAGAGCAAGAGGGAGGCTTGGCGAGCTCACCTAGGGTTTCCTCGGTGGCGGAGGATGGATGAGTTTGGCACGGGGCTCGATTCGGCGGACGGCGTATGTGGCGGTCTAGGTTTGCGATGCCTCGGTGATTCGGCGAGGCAAAGGCTTGCTCCAAGATGTGATAGGAGAGCAGCGGGTGCGGCATCGATATTTATGAGGCGCGAGGGGGGGGGGCTTGGGGGTCACGGCAAGCGGCCAGGAGCGGGGTGGCAATGGACTCCTCCATGGAGTCCAGCGCAGACAAGGGTGGAAGAAGGCCCTGACAGGTGGGGTCGATTGCCAGCGGGAGAGAGAGGGAAGGCACGGCACGTCTGGCTGGGCCGGGAAGCTGTAGGCCCACGCGGGAGAGGACAGGGAACAGCGCTGCTACTTGAGCCTATGCGTGGGAGCGGTTGGAGCAGGCCGCGGAAGAAGAGGAAGGGAGATGGGCCACTAGGAAAGAGCAGGCCGACGCTGCTGTGGCTGGGCCGAGGCCAAGAGAGAGGGGGAAAATTCCATTTTCTTTTTATCTCAAGTGTTTTTCAAATACATTTTCAAATCCATTTGAAACAGTTTGAAGTTTAGTTTCAAACCACACAATACAAAAGAAATACTATGCAACAACATGAATGCACAACCATATTGCTAAACTTATGATGAATTTTAATTTCAATAAAGATTATTATTTTCCCTAGGTTTAAATGTACACATAAATTCATAATTAAATGAATTTAACTCTATTTGAAGAAAAGCAAATTTTAGGGTGTTACAATTCTACCCCCCTTAAAATGAATCTCATCCTTGAAATTCGAACGATGCTTACTCAAAAAGCTGTGGGTATGTCTTTCTCAAATCCTCTTCTCTTTCCCAAGTAGCCTCATCTTCTGTATACCGATTCCACTGAACCTTACACATCCTTATAACTCGGCTCCTTGTAACCCTTTCTGCCATCTCCAAAAATTTTATCCGAAATTCCTCATATGTAAGATCTTCCTTAACTGTAAGCTCCTCTAACGATATCTGCTCCTCAGGTACACGCAAACACTTCTTTAATTGAGACACATGGAATACATCGTGTACACCTGACAAACTCTCAGGCAATTCTAACTAATAAGCTACTTCTCCACGTCTCTCTAAAATCTTGAAAGGTCCAATATACCTTGGCGCTAACTTTCCTTTCATATTAAACCTTCTCACACTTCTCATAGGTGACACCTTTAGGTAAACATAATCCCCTATTTCAAAAACCAATTCCCTTCTCCGAGTGTCAGCATAACTCTTCTGTCTTGACTGTGCCACTCTTAAGTTTTCCCTGATAGTCTGCATTTGCCTTTCAGCATCCTTAAGAATCTTAGGTCCAAACACTTGGCTTTCTCCTGTCTGATTCCAGAACAATGGAGTTCTGCACTTTCTACCATATAGTGCCTCGAATGGTGCCATCTTGAGACTCTTCTAGTAACTATTGTTATAAGAGAAGTCAGCATAACATAAACTCTTATCCCAACTCGTACCATATTGCAAAGCACAAGCTCTCAACATATCCTCTAAGATCTGATTGGTTCTCTCTGTTTGTCCATCAGTCTGTGGATGATAAGCTAAGCTAAAGTTCAACTTAGTGTCCATAGACTCATGCAATTTCTTCCAAAAGTGTGATGTAAACTGAGTACCTCTATCTGACACAATCTTCTTAGGAACTCCATGCAAACATACTATCCGTTGCATGTATAATTCTGCTAACTTTGCACCCATATATGTAGTCTTGACCGGTATGAAGTGAGCAACCTTAGTCAACCGATCTACTATTACCCAAATTGAGTCATAACCACTTTGAGTGTGTGATAATCCAACAATGAAATCCATACCAACTTCTTCTCATTTCCACTCAGGTATCTTCATAGGTTGAAGTAAACCTGCTGGTCTTTGATGTTCTGCCTTAACTCGCTGACATGTGTCACATATGGCTACATACTCGGCCACATCTCTTTTCAAACCATACCACTAGTACTTCTCCTTCAGATCTAGGTACATCTTAGTACTGCCTGGATGGATAGAGTATGCTAAGTCATGAGCTTCTCTTAGAATCATCTCTCGAATGGACTTTATCTCTGGCACACATATTCTCTTTTTGAACTACACTGTTCCCTGATCATCCAATCGAAAACCTGGTGCTTTACCAATTGTGATAAGCTCTGCTATCTCCTTGATTTTCTCATCTTCCAACTAACCCTTGCGGATCTCTTGTTCAAGTGTAGGTTCCACTTCCAATTCCATTGCATTAGCAACTATTCCCAAATTAAGATGCTCTAATTCAGCACATAACTCCTTAGGTAACTGTGTCACTAAAGCTGCATTAACATAGCTCCTTCGACTCAGAGCATCAGCTACAACATTTGCCTTGCCAGGGTGATAATGTACCTCCAAATCCTAATCCTCGATTAGCTCTAACCAATGACGTTGCCTCAAGTTCAAATCTGACTGAGTGAAAATGTACTTTAAACTCTTGTGATCTATATAAATGTCACACTTATGTCCAACAAGATAATGTCTCCAAATCTTCAATACATGAACCATAGCTGCTAACTCCAAATCATGGGTGGGATAATTTAGTTCATTCTTCTTTAGTTGCCTAGATGCATAAGCCACTACTCATCCTTCTTGCATAAGAACACAACCCAGACCAAGTTGAGATGCATCACAGTAGATGGAGAAACTCTTGTTCAGATCTGGTAGTACCAGCACCGAAGCTGTAGTCAACCTTTTCTTCAACTCTTCAAAACTAGCTTGGCATTGCTTAGTCCATACAAACTTAGCATTCTTCTCAAGTAGCGATGTCATAGGCTTGGCAACCTTAGAAAAACCTTCAATGAACCTTCAATAATATCCAACCATTCCTAGGAAACTCCGGACTTCACTTACATCTTGAGGTGGATTCCAACTCAACACATCACTAACCTTCTTGGGATCCATAGCTACTCCACCATTAGAGATAACATGCCCAAGAAAAGAGACTTCCTTCAGCCAGAACTCATACTTGCTTAGTTTAGCATACAGTTGATGTTCTCTAAGTTTCTACATAACTAATCTCAAATGCTCTTCATGTTCTGCTTCTGTTTTGTAGAAGACTAGAATATCATTAATGAAGACCACAACAAACTTGTCGAGATATTCCATAAACACCTTATTCATCATATACATGAAGTATGCAGGGGCATTAGTCAATCCAAAAGACATAACTGTGTACTCATATAATCCATACCGAGTAGTGAAGGCAGTCTTGGGAATGTCCGATGAACGAATCCTCAACTGATGATAACCAGAGCGAAGATCAATCTTGGAGAACACACAAGCACCTCGTAATTGATCAAACAGATCATCAATTCTAGGCAAAGGATACTTGTTCTTGATGGTTACCTCATTGAGAGAACGATAATCCACACACATCCTCTGTGTACCATCTTTCTTCTCAACAAATATAACTGGGGCTCCCTAAGGTGAAGAACTAGGACGTATGAAACATTTTTCTTGTAGCTCCTTTAACTATTTCTTAAGTTCTTCTAGCTCATTGACTCCCATCCGATATGGTCTCTTAGTTATAGGTGCAGTTCTAGGCAAAAGCTCAATAACAAACTCAATATCATGGTCTGGCGGCATACCTGACAAATCATCAGGAAAAACATCTAGAAACTCATTAACAACCTTGGTCTTATCCATGGTTGCACCTTCCATCTGATTGACACTGCACACCTTTCTTGCTATTGTAGTTGCCTTGCATATAACTTCTTCTCCTGATTTGGATGTCAAGTGTACTGTACCATTCTCACATTGGATAATAGCCTTTTGTGGATTTAGCCAATCCATTCCAAGAATTACATCTATGCTTGAAGACTTCAGCACAATCGAATTTACCAAAAACTCTACCCCCCTTATTTCAACTCTTACACTAGGGCACATTAGAGTAGCTTGCATATCCCCACAAGGTGAGTCAACTAACATCTATTTCTTCATAGGACACTTTGGTATATTGTGCTCCTTAACAAAACGATGTGCAATGAAGGAATGTGAAGCTCTAGAATCAAACAAAACCAATGCAGGGCTAGAGTTGACTAGACACGTGCCAAACACAACATCTGGGACTTCTTGTGCAGATTCTATCGTCACATAATTGACTCTACCTCGCACATGAGTCCGTTGTTTATGGTTTACATTCTGGGGCTGTCGCTTGTTCGGCTTCTTTGGACACTGACTCGCATAATGACCAGGCTCACCATAGCGGTAGCACTTCTTGCATAAAGAGGGGGTGTTGGCCACACTATCCTTCATTGGGGAGTTGATGAGTGGTTCTTGGGGTGGACTTTGGTTCACATACTGTTGCTCTTGCTGGTGTTAGAGGGAGTTGTTGAGGAGGATCAAAATCCCATTGACTAGTTGGTTCCTGGTATCTTTGCTGAAATTCTTGTTGGGGAGTGTAGCGGGGGCGTGTGTTGCTACCTATAGATTGGCTTTGGATTCTTCTTTTCTTCTCTTCTATTTCCCGATGCTTGTTCTCAATCAAAATGGCTCTATTCACCAAAGTTTGAAAATCAGGATACTCAACAGTCATCAATTGCAGTTGAAGTCCATCATTCAATCCTTTCAAGAAGCGTTTCTGTTTCTTGGCATCATTAACCACCTCTCCTGGAGCATAACATGATAGCTGAGTGAACTTATTACGATACTCACACACTGTCATGGAACCTTGTTTCAAGTTGAGGAACTCCTCCTTGATCTCCACCAAAGCTTTTGGAACATGATAAGATCTAAAGGCAATCTTGAAATCTTCCCAACAAATCTGATTTACATCTTTCCCAATCTAAAATAATTCCCACCAGTCTAAAGCTACTCCTTGAAGTTGACCAGAAGCATAAAGCACTTTCTGATGATCATTACACTAAGCTATGTTAAGTTGTCGCTCCACAGCTCTAAGCCAGTCATCAGCTTCTAGTGGGTCACTTGAATGAGAGAATGTCGGCGGATGTCCCTTCATAAATTCACCACGATTGTCCCTTGGTGGTCCTTGATGTGGGTTGATGCATACATTCTAAACATAAGTCTATAACAATTGAGTCTATGTCATCATAGATTGCTCTATAGTTGGAGGGTTTGGTGGCGGTGGGTTAGCATTAGGGGCATTCCTTCTGGCATCACGTGAAGCACTTCTCCTGGTAGAAACCATCTGTTTGCAACATTTAGCACAATTATTGGTTGTAATCCATGATCTGGAAGTAGTTCACATGATAAAACAATCAATCTAAAATTTTCTAGACGAGAACTACCAGTAGTAGTCCAGAAAGATAGCCATATCCCAAGTTCTAGAAATCCTATGAAGACATTCTTTATTTGGCTAGAAAGCTTATGAAATTCTCTACAACTTTTGTATCGACCACTTGCTAGATTCTACGATTAAGTTACTCAGAAACAGGGCACAACTGAAACTGTTCCAACTCCCAGACAATGCAGCAACTTCAACTTGTAGAGGTCCTAACTCCCAATCCATAAAACTTTCATGACTTTTGGGCATCTACCTTTGGAGATATAACCCGATGAACACTAATTGCTCAGAAAACAGCATGCGTAGAGACGAGAAAAACCAACCCAACTATCTAATCATTGGTCCTTATACCTTATCATGTAAACTAAATAAAATTGTGAGCATAACCCACAAAATCATTGCAATCATTACAAAGATCCAAACCAAGCATGAACATCAAGACAACCATTCAAACACTATAGGTTCACAATTCAAGCATTAGGACTCAATGACTCTACTCGTGTTACTAGCATTATTGTTGTATCAAGGGCTCAAAACTCTACAGCTTCACCTTCATTTTGCGTAAGAATGTGGTAAGTGATAGCTCTAAAAGCAACTCAAAGCAAGGATGGAGATAGGGACAAGAGTTTTTTTAGCAGCAAGGAGGAGATGAATAGCAAAGACAAGAATATAGCATAGAAGAAAATAGCAAGGTTTATAGACCAAGGATTTTATAGCAAATTCTGAAACTTAAAATGACCATTTTCTAACTAGACTTACGCCCCACAAATCGACATAGCTCGATACCACTTTGTAGCACCTGGTTTTAAGGACAAAACCAGATACACACCATATATGCGTGCCAGAATTCAATTCACACGTATAGTTACAAATGAAGGGGTAATATCAAAGACAATGCCTTTATTACATAGCGCATAAATATTTGATTCGAAAGACATAGTCTCACATTACAGTATATACTATAACTCTAATCTTCTGGCGAAGCCTCCAACACCATAGAAATCGTCAACTGGTTTATCATAAGCCTAACACCTCTTGGATAACTCCACTGAAGAACCTCCATCTAGGATTTTGCCAAAGTATTGAAATAAAACAAGCGTAAGCTACTACCGCTTAGCAAGCATAACATGAGGGGATGTAGGCTCAAAAGGCTTGATACGGCTGAACTGCGGTAAGCACTTTTAGTTGGTCATATTTTATTATTAATCCTAAGTAGCTAAGTTATGCTTATGCTCCCAAATATGAATAGTTAGAGATACCAGCAATTTTAACCATAACCCAAACCATCCGAGTAACCACTATTCAGTAAGGATCCAGGCCGCTCATGACCGTGAACACGGCTGATATTCTAGTTTTACACTCTACAGAGGTTGTACACTTTCACCACGAGTCGTGTTACCCATATGCTCGGGTTAATTACTCGCAAAACACTTACAAGGTGAGCATGTAGGGTACACTACGAAGCTTTTCCCCAGTTGTTCTAATAAGGAGCAGCTGATAAGGATTCCATCTCCCAAGTGTTATGGAGTCATCTCCAAAAGTGGCACTGATACACATAGCATAGTACACACCCTGGGGATGAGGCCCATACCCAACCTGGTTGTACTATAAGTCCTGGGTTGTCACTTAAAGATGAGTCTTTATGGAGAGAAACTAGAGCACCATAAGAAAAGGCCTAATGCTCTAGCCCCCTTGGTTCCATATTGCTAAAAAGCATCTTTTAATACCTTTTGCATATATCTGTAATTGTATTCCTTAATCAATATTAGTTGGAGTAAACTAAGCATACTACCCACATGCAAAACCCGTAGGTAAATCAAGGACAGGATAATCAATATCAAGGTAGGTAGAGTCCAAGCTATTCATTAACATATGCATATGAATTGAGATTGCGTTAAAGTGAATAGGTAACAAGGAGCCTCATATTATACTTGCCTTAATTCAAAGTATCGTTACTGGTCTTGTTCTTAAAAGAGTTGCTCCAGATCACCAACACAAAACTCACTGTCTACTCGAGGTCAAACAGCACCACACAGGCATCCATACAATCATGCATAGCAAACAAAAACTATAGATTAGAACAGTACACCAATCAGCATAAAATCAATATGAAAAGTTTGTAAAATGAATCTATATCTCGCTACGATCACACAGACGTGAAGATCATAAAAATCAGAGTTAAAATGAAGAAGTTATGAATTAAAAAAGATTTCCTTTAGTAAAATAATAGATTAAATCTAACCTCGAATTTTAAAAGTTGAAAACCTATATAACAGTTGTATGAACATGTAGATTATGGAATTATGAACCTAACGCAAGTTGAACGTATCAAATCGGAGATAAAATAGAGATTTTAAGGCTAAAACAAGATTAGTGGCAAAACTGTAAATAGGTGAAAACATATTTTCGATCTAAACCGATGAAACTACGCTTTCCAAAGAAGAAAAGGAACTCTAGAAAAAGTGCTATGGACTGTGGGTTTTATAAACAAAAATCTGAGGGTCTCTTTTGAAAGAAAGACAGGGACTGTTAAGACTCAAATATTTGTAGTGACCTTTTTGCAAATATGCCATCGAAAGGGTATCCTTCGATATGGGCCATTGATCTCTGAGTAGACGGCTCAAAATTGAAATAGAGAGAGGGAATAGGATGTTGCCAGCTAGGAATAGGGACGACGCGGCGGTCCACCATTGATGGCGATGAAAAGCTCCACGGCGAACTCGGTTTGGGCAAATCCGAGCCCCCACATGCCACGGAAAGAGGACGGGGAGCAAGAGGGAGGCTCGACGAGCTCACCTAGGGTTTCCTCAGCGGTGGAGGATGGATGAGGATGGCGTGAGGCTCGATTCAGCGGATGGCATCGATGGTGGTCTAGGTCTGTGATGCCTCGGTGATTCGGTGAGGCAAAGGCTTGCTCCAAGATGCGATAGGGAGAGCGGCGGGTGCGACATTGATATTTATGAGGCATGGGGGGGGCTTGGGGGTCACGGCAAGCGGCCAGGAGCGGGGCAGCAACGGATTCCTCCATGGAGTCCAGTGCAAACAAGGGTTGAAGAAGGCCCTAACAGGCAGGGTCGACTGCCAGTGAGAGAGAGGGAAGGCGCGGCGCGTCTGGCTAGGCTGGGAAGCTATAGGCCCACGCGGGAGAGGACGGGGAACGGCGCTGCTACTTGGTCTTGTGCGTGGGAGCGGTTGGAGTGGGCCGCGATAGAAGAGGAAGGGAGCTGGGCCACCGGGAAAGAGCAGGCCAACGCTACTGTGGCTGGGCCGAGGCCAAGAGAGATGGGAAAAATTCCATTTTCTTTTTATCTCAAGTGTTTTTCAAATACATTTTCAAATACATTTGAAATAGTTTGAAGTTTAGTTTCAAACCACACAATACAAAAGAAATACTATGCAACAGCATGAATGCACAACCATGTTGCTAAACTTATGATGAATTTTAATTTCAATAAAGATTATTATTTTCCCTAGGTTTAAATGTACACAAAAATTCATAATTAAATGAATTTAACTCTATTTGAAGAAAAGCAAATTTTAGGGTGTTACACCGGATCCGGACCCTTACGTCGACACCTGTCATGATCGAGCTATGGCTTCATCATTGACGACCACCACACCGGATCTGCCACCGCTTCGTCGATGCCGATCGTACCACTTCCACGACCAGGATGGCATGAGGGCCATGCCGATGATGCAGCGTAGCCAGGAAAAGGAAGAGGTACCCAAATTCATTTGAGGCCTTGTTTAGATGCATGTGTATCCACTTCAATCTACATGTCACTACTACACTTGCACCTTTCACAGCCACATCATAACCTCCATCGTAGTCCAATTTTGGCATCGGTAGTAAGCTGTCGGTAGTGATAGTCATAGTCATCACCATCCCTATCTGAGACCGTCTACGATGTACACTCACACCGGCGTATTAGCTTATGATCCGTCTGTGATAAGGTCCTTATTTCCATCACATTGGAGCATGACCCGGCTGTGTTGGTATACAGTAACACCGCCGTGTTGGCTTATGATTCGTCCATGATCAGGTCATTGTTTCTGTCACATTTGAGCACGACCCGCTTATGTTGGTGTACACTAACACCGTTGTGTTGGCTTATGATCCGTTCGTAATCAGGTCGTTGTTTTCATCGCATTGTACCACAACCTGCCTATGTGGGTGTACAATAACACCACCGTTTTGACCAATGATCAGGATCATAGTCGCCTTGCACGACGACACGATTGTGTGCAGTGCGTGTTCACCGTCACTTTGGGGCTCGACGCGTCTGTGTCGAGGTGGACATCGTCGTCACGTCAGCATATGAACCGTCTAGTCAGTCACCGTCGCATTACAGTATGATTCGGCGGTGATACACTATTGACCCCTGCTGCATGAGATGAATAGCGGCGGTGTTGTCCGTCTGCTTCACCAACGGCGAGTGTTACGGCGGTGATGACAAAACAGACAACATCCCTTACATCCGATGATGACAGAATGGCATCCAATTTTCACAATTTATTTACTAATTCAGATGGACCTTAATAACTTACTGAACACACACCATACAGACATAATCATTACACACTATTCATCTTGTCCATAATGAAGAGTACTTTTTATAATATGAAGCAACACTAATATAACAACTATGTTAACTCAAGAATAACACAAGCGGTACATAGATAGGAGAATAAAGGTTCTGCTCCCAACAGTCTTACGTAACGAAAATGAGGTAGATGTGCTCTGCTCCTTCAGATTAGCACTCTTTCTTGCAAGGCAAAGCTTCCTTCAACTTGGTAACCAGTGCACCATGGAACCCCTCTTCTTCCTCCCTTAGCCATTGCAAGAAAATCGTTCAAAAGCACTCAGACTCCACAACCTGCACAAAGCAGTAGCATTAATAATATTCAACATACAATTGCTTTGGTTACAAGGCAAAATTGGACTGTATATAGAATCAAAACAACTCCCTACCTAAAGAAAGAACAGCATATGCAACTTTACTGCTCTCCTACTGACTTCATGAACAAGGGAACATAAAGAAGATAGTGAGGTCCCTCCGGACGTAGCCTCTAGGTAGGTCTATGATACCACAGGACCTGGGCAGGGAGGACAAGAACTTTTCTAAGGTTCATGTCATATGCGATTAGTTTTTTGTCCTCGCCAACAAGGAAAATCAAATTCCATTCCTGGTGAATTGTAATCACTCTGTAGTCCGCATCGCAAACATCATAACCAAACTAAATATTGTCCCATCCAAATATCTCCAGTGTGGTCACCGTATGCTTGAGTGTCCAGTTATCAGTAGCATAGTCTTCTAGGATCTAGAATGAAAGCTGATACTTCCTGAACATACTAGCAGTACATAAACAGAACTGACCCTGGGCTTCATGGATGGAGATTGCTTCACCACATGGCCTATGAATTTTCCTCCATGTCTTTCCCTGCATATCAACAACAACTATCTGGGACAACTCCAGCCAGTGCATAAAACCATTAAGAAACACACTTGTCAAATATGTGCGTACAACACCCTCGTCCCATTCAGATTCCTTAAACATCCATGCTACACTCTTAGATGAGTAGATGCTCACACCTATGGACTCACCGGCCCTCTTCTTCCCATATTCAATCACATGGAAGTGCGAGGAGACTGTTGGATCAAACCCCAAGCGAGCTAAACCAAAAGAACGGTTGTTATCCGGTAATAACCACCATTTCTTAGTCACCAGATTGCAGACAACATAGCAAAACCCAACGCACCAGCATAGGATGAGCCCGTGGCAACAATCTAAGATCACAACATCCTCAATGGGGAAGGGCAAGAAGGTCAAGGAGGGGTATTCACCGTTGATGCTGGTGAACTTGCGTTTGCCTTTCTAGCTGTGATAGAAGAATCTGGTGACAATCTAGGGCAGCTCCTTATGGTCCTGGAATTTGGAGATGAGGCAATTCCAGGAGCGACAACACACTTGTAGCTGCACAAGGTGCGGGCGATGAGGTGTTGGAGGATGAGGATGAAGACATGGTCTATGAGGACAGCCACTTGGTTCCTCTTGTTAGGGGCCTCCTCCTCCATCTTGAGTTCTTGACTAGGATCTGGTGGAGTGGGGCTGGCAATGGAAGCGGTTGCGCTGTCGCCTGAATGAAAGAAGGAGCGCCTATGGAGATTGGATTATGAGCTCCTTAGTAAATAGATGGAAGCTTGTTTCATACTTAGATGAGTGAAGAGGGGAATAAAAATCGAAGAAAGATGGAGGGAAGCGTGAAAGAATTACCATTGCCTTTGGATCTTGTGGGATTGGCGGCCACGACGGTGATGAGTAGTAGCCTGGTCACCGGTGGATCTATGCGGGCCCTGCCATTGAGGTATACTGCCATGGGGTACTAGCTTGCACCCCGCTAAGTAGGGGCGGTCATGCAGTTCAGTATTGGGGAGCAAGGAGTGGCGATGAGGAACAAAAGCCATGGGCGAGGAGAAAGACATAGGGTGGGGAGCGTGCTTTGTAAGCAACCCTTTCAGATGTGGGAATGGAAATTGTGCAGAACTTTGTAAAAAGCGTGCGGGCTTGGAAATTGATAAAAGTATTACCAACCAGACCATATGCAGGCGACGGTGAAGGCTATCGGCGATGGTGAATGGGTCCAACAAAGATGTTCTAGGAGCCACCGCGCCACTATCGCCGCTAACGGCGGTGACTACTGCCTGGTTGAGGGCGTCACTCGTTCTACCCGATTGTAAACCGTCACTCGTTCTACCCAATTGTAACTAGAAAAATGTTAGATTAAGGGCCTATTTGGTTTCCTCCTACTAAAGTTTAGAATGAAACTCTCCATTGAGAAGGGGTGTTTCATCCATATTTCATTTTATTCTACATGATGTGGCCGTCTTGGAAACAATGTAATGAAACTCTCCACTTAGACTGGCCTAAGTATGAAATAAACTAGAACTGAGTCCAACATTCAACAATAAATCTTCCATTAATATCTTATACCCTACATACAATCTATGGGTCCAGGAATTGAAATACGGCATTCCAACGATCCTCATAACTTGCTTTGCTTTGGATAAGGGTCATTTGCATCTATCTCCTTAATACGTTCAATCAATGATGGAGCTAGATGCAACAACATTCTTCCATTTGCCAAGACCTTACAAGTATGGGGGTAACCCATACCTGACAAAATAGGAGAATGGAGATGGGGAATAGCCTCGCGAAACTTCCTCTAACATCCCCCCGGGAGCAGTGGGAGGAAGAGGAGAAACAGAGCAATGAGGATATCTATTCCACATCTGGATTGCATTCGTGAGCCAGAACTGCTTTAGCTCATGAATGCAATTCAGATGATGCTCGGGTCCTTGCTCTAGTGAAAGCTTCGGAAGATCCACAGGTGCCCGGGCCCTTGCTCCAATTAAAGCTCTCCATGGTTTCGATTCTGCATGCTTCTCCCGTAACTTAAGACGACTTATAATAGACTATATGTACAATGGTTGTCCTTTTATGTTGTCTCATAGTAATTCACAATTCCTTAATTAATGCATAGAATAAAAATAGGAATGTGAGTTGCGGGCTTGGAAATTGACACGAAAGCGTTACCATCCACACCGTCTGCACATGGCGGTGAAGGCTTTCGGTGGTGGTGAATGGGTCCTTCCAAGATGTTAGCATCTAATAACGACGGTCATGTCATACGGTGTCATACGTGTCAAAGACACACAAAAGGTACATCCATCACGGCCGCGGGCGCGCACAAAAAGTAGACGATGAGGTCCTCTTGATCGCAAAAGGACAACCATTGCGGGAACCCTGGCTGTAGTCCACGCAGACCACCATGCCAAAGATGCTACTCCACTGTCGCCCTCACATGTAGCCGCCACCACATGGATGGCGGTGACTGCTGCCTGGTTGAGGGCGTCAAAGCGACTGTTGTTTTCCGCTGACAACTAGGCAACAACGCGAGCGTTGTCATCGGCATCTCGGTGAAGGAGGATTGCCTCAACCATCTGCCAAGCCAGGTCATCATTGGCCTAATGCAACTCCACTGCCTCGGCCTACGCGATGTTGAGCTGCTCCTCAACAACTGAAAAAGGTGACAAGAAAACCCTACAACTGAACACACAACATCGCATCACACGAAGTGAAAGAGCAAGATCATGCCTAATATGACTTACCAGCGAGCCACGCATGGGCCTCGGTGGCCGCATCCTCTACCATGGCCATTTCGTGCTCCGACGTGACAAGCGTTGTCTGCATGGCATCGAGGCAAAGCTACAACAGTGGGTCATTCTGCGCATGGATTCAGCGAGCAATTGGACTCGCCAGTCACATCGTGGCTTAATGGTGCCCACCGCGCGCAGTCATGCACCGCAAAACATGGGCGCGTAAATCAAAATGGTATGGAAAAGATGGGAATGCGTAAGGCTTACTTGGTTCATGCTGGTGTGTGGGCAACCATCGCTCTGCCTTCCCTCCAATCGCTTCACCTGCCTAGGTGTCATCCGCGGTTATAAATACGCTAGAGTGGTACGATGAGGGAGACATTCACTTCAAGTCGCTTGCTCCGCCACTTCCTCGTTCTCGTTCTTGCACACTTGTAGCCTCTTCTCCACCCACTGAGATGTTTCATGGCAAGCATCCTCAAGAGGAGTCACTAGAGGCTGGAGGGCCGCAGCCATGTCTCCAAGCCTACCTACGCGGGCAAGGGTAAGTTTTCGAGCAATGTTTTGAGATTATGATTGACCTAAGCTAATCGGTGATGTTTCTAGGGACGTTTCCCACGCCGCATCTGGAGGGGCCGCCAATGCCCCCCATGTCGTGACCCGCCGACGGTGAGGCCTGCCAGTGCTACTCTAACGCCACCCGCGAGCTGGGTCAGTTGGAGCACTGCCTCAACACTGTTGGGGTGGCGCTCGCTGCCTTGGAGAGGGAGACTATCGCCATGTAGGTGAGGACTACCGACGCCTAGGCCTATATCATGGGTGAGGGTTCTCTCTATCTTGTCATCCTATCTAACATCAGCAGCTCCTGATCTTCTCATAATCTTGTTGCCAGCGCTGGAGGAGTAGCTGGCGGCCTCTCGCCATGAGATGGAGGAAACCCGCCTCTGGAAGTTTCTCCTGATGGAGGACCACGAGCGAGCTATGGTGGTAGGAATCTGGTAGGGAGCCGGCATCGCCCTCGCTGCCATGCAGCTCCGCACTGGCTAGGATTTCCTTCGGGTTCTTGGGCCACGCTGGGCAGGCGGAGCAGGCTAAGCTGGTCGGTGTCCTCATCGCCACCATGGCTGCCGTTGTGGCTACTATGAATGTGGAGGACATCCTCCACGGTGGTGGCCAAGGGACTTAGGTTGTACCTAGGGCCTTTTTATAAAGAAATCTTCTCAGCTCATGTTTCTTGATTTATTTTGTTTTTGTGCACCGCCATCTTGCCACTCGTGATAGTCCCATTACATCATAGGTCTCGGTGTAGAGGAGGTTGAGACCACTCCCGCCATCCATGAGGACACGAGACAAGTGGGCCTTGCCGATGATTGGGTCGACGATAAGGGGAAAATGTCCCGTCTGTGGAATGTGGTCGGAGTGATCCTTTCTGTCGAAAGTGATCACAGTCTCCGACCATTTCAGGAAAGCCGGGATGGCATCACCAAGGGTGGCCTCATTGACCTCCCTATCCGTGAGCTTTTGGCGACATTTGGACTCAGGCGCCGCTGGCCCAGCAATGATCATGAGGCACCCTTTTGGGTCAGGATACGCAACCCTTTTATCGAAGGATATATAGGTGAGCTAGGCGTCCGTTGGATTTCCCTACGATTGCACCTAGCGAGAGCAGGAGTTAAGGCAAGGCCACGTCTCCCACAATCTTAGTGGAGCACGCTTCTCCTAGAAACGGTGTTGGAAGTTGGACAGAGAAAATTAACTGCACCACGCAGCTCATCTGAAGGGTCTCGTCCACCTGGTCGCCAGTCACCGGAGTAGAATAAAAATAGGAATGTGAGTACCACTGATGAGGACATCATTGGCTCAAATATGACCATGCCAACCACTTCTATACCAAAGGTGCAACCATTCTATATGAGGCTTATCATTGATGCATTTGATGAATTGGTGCTCCACCATAAAATGTGTATATTTTCATTTTCAGAATTACTTACATGGATCAAGGGAAGGTTTGATTGCATATGGAAAGCATGGAAGGTTAATGAAGTTGATTGGGGACCAAATCCAAGTATTCCCAACGTCCTCCACCTGGACACCACATCACTTTTGGCCCAAGGAAAGATAGAGATCAAATCCAACACGTTTTGGGGCTGGATTCGGACTCTAGGACAGCTCCAACTTGTGATGTTCACCACGGTCGCATACGGACTCGGATTGGGGCGTTCAAGTACTTTATGGAATCCTTATGAAGTCTATTTTCACATGGATCTAGAATCAAATCCATATCTGTTCTGAGGCGGCTGCAATGACCGAATTACTACTGGGAGGTTTTCTGTCCAAAGGTGTTGCGTCGCCTTAGTTTGGTCCAATGGGCCGTGTATCAAGTCGGGTCCATTAGAGACACGTCCTAGGGTTGGAACACAACCCCAACACCCTGGTGGATGTCCCTCCACCTTCATATACCCCTTAGCCGCCACCACGAACAGTTGGGGTTTTGTTTTGTTGAAAGTTTAGCCATTGCTACTTCCTTGTAGACGCGTGTGTCGACTAGACCATCCGTTCTACTTGATTCAGAACCCCAACTTTGTGATTTCAGATTGGTTTTCATCTCCATATTTGCAATTGAGTTGCTTGTTCTACTTGTTCTTGCTTGTTCCTCGATTGCTTGCAGGAATTACCCTAGTGGTTTGGTTGATTGCGCTCCATAAGATCGCGACAGCTGTTGGAGGTGGTGTATCGGTTGCTAAGGCGCAGCTTGGAAGGCTATAGTCGGGCCATGAACGTCGTCTCCACCCATCAATCGAGTTATCCCACACCTCTCATCGAAAGATCGGGAACAAACCCTAGCGGGATCATATCGCTTGGTAATCGAGCAAGGTTGATCGGTGAGAGACTTCTAGTTCTTTTGTTGTTTTTAATCTCCTATGGTCCGTAAAAAGCCAAAACAAAATTAGTAGATTAGTTCTTCATAATCCCAATAAACCCGTTGAGCCTTTGCTAGCACCGCTTAGTTAGGGCTTGTTGAGTTTTTAGTTGCATCGGTTGTGTCGAGTTGTTGGTCTTAGTTTTAGTCCTTTCGAGTTTCGAAGTTCTTGTCACGTTCTAGTCACACGGCCCGTGTGCTACCATATAAAACTTACATCGTTATTGAATCCGAATACATCCTTGTGTTCAAGTCCGAGTAGGAATCGAGTTTGTTTTGAGACCGAATCCCACGTGGTGTTGAAGTTCGAGTTGGAATTGGTTTTGAGTCTGAATTGATAGTCGTCTTGTTGTTGTTTTGAGTCCGAATCTAAGTATATCTTTGTGTGCGTGATAGTTCATATCTATACTCAACTTCTCCACGTCCAACATATCCATATTAGCTCAGCTCACTCTAGAGTTCTAATCTTGTTAAAGACCAAGTTGGAATCGTTGTGGACTCTCGAATTGGTTGTTGTTGCCGTGTTATTAAATCTTGTTGCTTTTTGCACTTGTGCTACATATATTGAAGTGTTCGAGTAAAGGCGTGAAGTCCATACCTATACTCGACTCCTCCACATTGTGCATACATATTGGCTTGGTTTTACTCCAGAGAGAGAGAGAGACATAAAAGAAAAGAAAAAAAAGAAAAGAAAGAAAAAAAGAAAAAAAGGGGCTGTTCATTGAGAGAGAGAGAGAGAGAAAAGAAAAGAAAGAAAGAAAAAGAAAAGAAAAGGAAGAAAAGGGGGTTGTTCACAGCTTCTCCATTGTTTTTGGTGGTGTGTTGTGACTTCCTTTGTGTCCTGTGCTCGCGCCTCTAGCACGGTCTAGGCTAGGACCAAAGACAAGATCCGCCGTTGAACGATTATTCAGCTTGCTTTTGTGACAAACGTGGTGCTAGTACTTCCTTGCTTCAGCCCACCTATAGCTCCACATATTTCCACTACAGCTTGACAGGTGTTGTTGTTGCAGCATCGATACACTTCATTCCATGGTTGTAGACTTGTTGGTTGCCGTCACCTCCTGTTTGGCTTGGTAAGAACTTGTAAGGGCTTGTTTTAAACAAGTTGAGTTTGAGAGAATTACAACCGACACATCCTAGTAGTTGATAGGACGATACATATTATTTTTGTGTTTCTTGTTTTCTACTAATCATGACAGGTGATACGAAAAATTTTGAGCTGTTGGAACTAGACCCTCATATTCAGGATGTCATTCAACACTTGCCGTTATATGATGGTAAGTTTGATCCTAAAGCTTACATTGATTGGGAGCTAAAAGTAGATAATGAATTTGATGAGCATGACCTGTCTGAGAAACAAAAGATTTGTATTGCCTCTAATGTTTTGATTGAATATGCTTTGCTGGAATGGAAACACATTTGTAGGCACAACAAAGTTCTAGAGTCTTGGGAAGACTTCAAATTTCTTTTTAGAGATGCATTCGTTCCTGCATATTATGTTGATAATTTGCTTGCAAAAATAGACAACTTGAAGCAGGGTAGTAAGACTGTGAAACAATACTACCATGATTTTAAGATTTGTATCATGTTTAGTGGATTGGATGAATGCATGAAAGATGTTATGAGTAGGTTCATGAGCGGGCTCAATTCTGAAATTCAAACCTTGTTAATTAGCAAATCATATTGCCATATTGGTCAATTGTTTTGTCTTGCTCTAAATGTTGAAAAAGAGATTCTATTATCTGTGAATAAGAATGATGTGACCCAAAATGTCCAAAATTTATCCACTCTGCATGCTAATGAAGAGCAACAAATAGTGGAACCCACTACTGATTTTCCTTTGTCACAAAATGAATTACTTGCTATTCCTTGTGATAAAGAGGAGTTGTGTGCTGATGATTCTTTTACTCCTATGCCACAAGTAGCGAATAAGTGTGATACTTTTGGTTTGGAACCATACAAATGTGCTGAAGATAAGCTTTTTCATCCTATTACATGTGCACAAGATGAACTGAATTTGCTATCCTCTTTAAATACTTTGGGTTATTATTGAATTTGATATTCTGTGTAATCTAAATTGTCTAAAAGAGAAACTTAAATTTGATTCTGGTTTGCCAAGTTTTAATCATTGTTCGCTTCATGCAATTGGCAAATATGACAGCAAAGGAGAATATTTAGTGCATAAAGTTTATATTTGCTCTAATCTGAAATATCCTTTTGAGCCACAATACCATTATCAAGTTGAGGGCTGCACTAACACTAATGATGTCTTGCAAAGTTTTCCTAGTTTTTCCCATATGCAACAGGATAAATATCAAGAAGGGGAGCACGGTTCACTTTTACCTACAACACATCCTCCAACAAAGGTCAAACCGAGGACGGTTTGCTGTCAAGAAGGGGAGAATGATGAGGACATCATTGGCTCAAATATGACCATGCCAACCACTTCTATACCAAAGGTGCAACCATTCTATATGAGGCTTATCATTGATGCATTTGATGAATTGGTGCTCCACCATAAAATGTGTATATTTTCATTTTCAGAATTACTTACATGGATCAAGGGAAGGTTTGATTGCATATGGAAAGCATGGAAGGTTAATGAAGTTGATTGGGGACCAAATCCAAGTATTCCCAACATCCTCCACCTGGACACCACGTCACTTTTGGCCCAAGGAAAGATAGAGATCAAATCCAACACGTTTTGGGGCTGGATTCGGACTCCAGGACAGCTCCAACTTGTGATGTTCACCACGGTCGCATACGGACTCGGATTGGGGCGTTCAAATACTTTATGGAATCCTTATGAAGTCTATTTTCACATGGATCTAGAATCAAATCCATATCTATTCTGAGGCGGCTGCAATGACCGAATTACTACCAGGAGGTTTTCTGTCCAAAGGTGTTGCGTCGCCTTAGTTTGGTCCAATGGGCCGTGTATCAAGTCGGGTCCATTAGAGACACGTCCTAGGGTTGAAACACAACCCCAACACCCTGGTGGACGTCCCTCCACCTTCATATACCCCTTAGCCGCCACCACAAATAGTTGGGGTTTTGTTTTGTTGAAAGTTTAGCCATTGCTACTTCCTTGTAGACGCGTGTGTCGACTAGACCATCCGTTCTACTTGATTCAGAACCCCAACTTTGTGATTTCAGATTGGTTTTCATCTCCATATTTGCAATTGAGTTGCTTGTTCTACTTGTTCTTGCTTGTTCCTCGATTGCTTGCAGGAATTACCCTAGTGGTTTGGTTGATCGCGCTCCACAAGATCGCGACAGCTGTTGGAGGTGGTGTATCGGTTGCTAAGGCACAGCTTGGAAGGCTGTAGTCGAGCCGTGAACATCGTCTCCACCCATCAATCGAGTTATCCCACACCTCTCATCGAAAGATCGGGAACAAACCCTAGTGGGATCATATCAACCACAACAACATGAGCCAACATTTCATTAAACAAGTAAATCTTTATTCATAAGCCCTGTAGGTTACATTCGAAAGGTGTATAATAACAAAGATATGCATCAAAGACTACTGGGTGTACAATTATAAAGACCTATCGAGTACATAAAACAACCTATGCTCGACTATGACGTCGTAAAACTTCCACTAACATCACCTAAGAAGGGGCATGGAGCGGAGTTTGAAACGACAGAGTTGTAGTTGTAGGCTACTCTGATGAAGAGAGACGACACGACACCCACTGCACAAAGCTTCCACTTGCATCCCCCCATGTAGGCAAGGGTTGTAGTGGAAAGCACGAGGAGACCTGCCTGCGTGTCTGACTCCTCCATAGAAATAGAAGAGAGGATCACCCGCGGACATACCAAAGGCATCGATTCTCCCTATATCTTCGCAAAACTTCCACTAGCACCGAGAACAAGCAGCCATTGCTACACCCCAAATGCGGAAGAAAGCCAATCTTCAAGGCCTTATCCCATCGCCGGTGCTGCCACCGGAGAAGTTAAAGAATGAGCACCATGGCGATGAAGATGGATGACAGGCTCAAAAGCTTCCTTTCACTAAAACTAAAAGGCGGTTCTTAGAGGAAGAAGGTTTATGGAATGAGCACAACTAATGGCAAACTAGCTTACCTTGGCTTAAATAGCCCCACCTCAAGATGCACACGAGGAAAGTAGCAGCCAAGGTCCATGACATTCGCAGCCACCCACACGATTCACGGGCGATGGAGCGGTGAAAACAATGCGGTTCAGATTTCCTGGCATATTTGATTTCCTACAATATTTCATCCTCATCTAAAACTAGACTTAATGATGATGTGTACTCAAGCATATGATACGGCATGAGTGGGGAAGGCGACAGTCAAGGTCTGTGACATCCACGGCCACCCACGCGAGTCACACGGGCGACAGAGCAGGGCAGACGGCGTGGACCATTTGATTCCCTGCCACATTTGAGGCGCATCTGTAACACGGATGCATTATAGTGCTTTTGAGGTGTCTTTTTTGGGTAGTATTTTGGAGTGCCCTCATCTACATTCCCCATGTACCCATAACATTAGAAATCAATATAAGTATTCTACTACTACAGTGCTTCTTCCTTCTTAATTGTCATGCAGGCCTTCCTCCTCTCAGAGTAGGGTGATGTCACACTAACGCTGAATCACCGTACGAAACGGCGACGGGAGCTGTGATGTATGATTATAGCTACTAGTTGAGCTACACATTTTATAATTCGATTCCAAGTTAATTATAGCTATTCATCTCTAGATTAACATCTAACCTATGCCAAACATGTGATGTATGATTATGTAGCATAACAATAATAACCATAGCCGGTGTAACATTCCCATGTTCATCATAGCCATCAAATTACATAGTTCAAACACTACGATGCTAGAGATAGTCGAATTTCTCACTATCCGGGAGAGACAGCAATTCGAATCGGTTGCAACCAGCTAGGCAGTTATTCCTAACACAAACCTAGATATACTTGCACCAAGGTAGTCTTAGGTCACCTTTGGTATAACTCAGGTACACATTTCATGGGTTCGATCAGCGCCGCATCCTCAGGGACACTACCGGATGCCAGGTCGATCAGGACTCTAACCTGCCCTTGGCCTCACACCGGCTTCCCACACATCCTTACTACCTCTAGTGTGCGTACTCTAACAAAATGAGGCTCGGTCTGAGTTGAGCTACTTAGCTTCACGGTCGAAACGAATTATCCAGCCAGCTAAGTGAGAGGCATGCGTTCAATCTTGGCAGAAGTGCCAGCAACGGTACGGTCCTTAATCAACACAGACGAGATCAACATAGCCAACCCAACACTATTACATATGAAATCCCGCCTCGTCTCCACTTAGATTACATTCCATGGTTATTTTTCCACGATAGCAAATATAGCCAACCGTGCTCCGGTATCTATCTATATCTCGCAGGTGATAGGAAATCACCCGACTTCTACCGGTCTAAGTATGGCTAAGCATATATTCAATCCTGGACCTACACAGGGTTCAAGGTATATGTCTAGACAAGGAAATTATATGCATCAAGAGTTTCCAATCAACTCCTATAACCTAATGCATCAAACATAAAAGGACTCCAGTTGATATTTGTAAAACATAGGAGATTTAGAATGCTCCGGGGTTTGCCTGGGATCTGACACAAAGTCAATTCAGTTAGCTTGCATCATCTTGGTGACATCTTCGGTCCTAGCACCTGCTTAGTCCTTCCATCTTCGGGATAGGTTCACCATACACAGTCTTCGGGTTTGGCTCTAACATCACGTCCTTCACGTGGTTCATCTGGCATACCTAAATGAGATGCACAATGCAGATGTATGAATGCATGGAAGTTCAATAGACGATGCATCACAAGAAAGCAAGTAAGACAAGCACAAGGTCAATATAGCATGGCACACAAGTTTAACTAAAGTCAAGCTATTGTAGGTATACAAGTAATATCAAGGTTAAGCAATCAACTCAAAGTACATGCACATAATCTGGACAGCAGCATAGAAAGCACTTGTTTTAGTCATAAACAGAGATCCCAACGTCCAATAAAGGCAATCCAAGATTTTATGGAAAGCTAATGAAACTCTCTACAACTATTTTATTTACACTCAGAGCTGATTCCAAAGCTAATCAAGTCCAAACACACCAAGAAGAAGGTCTGCACAAACAATAGATAGAAAACGGATATGAACTTCAGAGATGCATATCCAGGGTTCTATTGATTCAACAAATGTGGTTCTTAACTTTTTATAAAGATTATTAAGTTAGCTAAAACTTTGTTATTATCCTCCAAGGGTGATTCAAAAGTTATCTTAGTCAAAAAGGCATAACATTGAAGTGCTGTCCAGAACATAAGCTAATCCTGACAGGGAACTTGTAAAATCTATGACTCTCAGACCTGTTGTTCTAAAATCATGAAATTTTTGGACAAGTAATATAAGCAAGTTATCTACAACTTTTCTATTCACCATCTTCACAGAAGACATCATTTGCATCACGAAACCATCACCACAGCAAACACTGCTCTAGCAGCATTTCAGCACACATGCCTAACCAAGTTCTTCACTTGGTTCACTAATAAAATCGCCTAGGCACAAATCCAACACTTACTTTGCAGTTACTATTAACATAGCTACTCATCATCAACCATAGATAACATCACATGACCTAATTACATGCATTTACTAGCAAACTTTCATTATCCAACTATATAATTCAACATATATATTAATTATAGGTGATGTTGCAATCACTTAGTTTGAGGCTAATATCTTTATAGGTGATAGGTGATGACAAAACATAACTACTGTAGAAATATTGCATGCTCAAGTTTTATAATTTAATTACTATAAAAAGACAAATTGCCATTGTAAGAAATCATGCAAGAGCAAGATAAATCTAAAGATCATCATTTTCTATAAACACCAAGACATGTTAGGCTTTCTCAGGCCACAATATTACCATGCAAAGACAAAGGAACCACATTTCACATTTTTGCATGTATAAATTATTTATAAACCATTTTCAAGCATTAATCAAGTTAAATTCCTAACTCAGTCATAAAAGCACCAAAAATTATGGAATTTTAACCATAGCTCACACGTGCCATAATTATACTAGAATAAAATTTTCAGGTCATTTGGAGTAGTACAACAGTAGATAAGATGATAGCAAGCAGAGCAAGCTAAAATTCACCATTAGTCAAGATTAAATCAAAACATCATAAAAACAGTGTACAAACAACATGTTTAATATTTTTCTTAGCTAGCACATGCCAAAACAAGACTAACAAAACATGAATCACATTTTTAGGACATTCCTACTTCAAGATATGCATCTAACAACGTAGAAGGATTTTTAAAAGCACTTTGGAAGAATAAATTACATAGCACATAAACATTCATGAAACATCTCATTTTATGTTTCATCACAGAGCTAACAAAATTAGTTTACTATTTTTGGAGCTCCCTAGCATGAGATATCGATTTTCAAAGCTTGACACATTTTCTGGAAAAGAAATCAGGAAAAAGAAAAACACATTTGCATAGAAGACCCTACACTTCCATGAAAACATATTCTAGCAAAAAGGTCCCTCCAGGCACTATTCACATGAGTCACAGTCTTTGCACTTAAGACCTCCCCTTTCTTAATATTCTGGCGTGAGGTCCTCCTTCTTCTTCAACAGGCAGAGAGCAGGGGAGGCAGCTCAAGATCGTGTTTCCGGCCGAAGGAAGGGCACCAACGGCGAGGGAGAGGTGCCATGGCTTGCCCACTACTAGGCGCACCCACCAGTGCCCGTGGCATGGCCAAAGGAGACGGGGCCACGAGCGTCGGCGGGCTGCGACCACGCCCACCCACGGTAGGTGAGCACCGGTGGCAGCGGGCCATGGAGGAGGAGCGCGGGAGGTAGGGCGCTGCAAGGGGAAGGAGGTGGCGGTGGCTGCTAGGCACAGGAGACGTGAGGGCACGAAAGCTAGCGACGGCTGTGGAGCTTCCTCGACGGCCATGGCAGATGCGCTCTAGCACGCGTGAGGTGAAGAGGGCGAGGGAGGAGGACAGGGCAAGCAGAGACGTGAGCACGAGTAGGATAGCGGACAGAGGGAGCTCGGGAGCATGGAGAGGCAGAGCACGCGGCGGCCATGGTGGGGGCACGGCCGGTGCATGGAGGACGCATGGACATTACGTCGAACACCTGGCGGGCGCGATTGTGGACACGTTCGAGCCCTTATTTCAGCATATTCCGTGTGGATTCAGACCTAGGCGCCCCTAGCAAAGTTGCTACCCACCTGATGATCTACAAAACTCATTAAGGGTGCCTGGCCATTAGAGCTCTCGATTAGCGGCTAATTAAGCCCCAAGTTGATAGTGTCAACGACTTAACAATAGTTAAGCCTTGCTCTGCTTGAGCTTGAAATACTTGGTCAAAACATGGTCAAATTTGATCCAACTTCTTCCTATACCTTCTTCATGGAATTAGATTCAGCTCTTATTTTTGGCTCAGCTCAAGTTGCTTAACAAATTTTGGAGAACGCGGGATGCCAATCATCATTGCCACTGAAATTCCAGACTTAGTCGATTCTTGGACCCTGAAAATAGCTCTAGATTTGATATTGGAGTCCCTAATTGGCTAGGTTATAGGCTCAACCAGGTCTTGGTACTTAAACAAAAGTTGTTCTACTTAATTTAAACTACATCTTTGCTTAAAGAATCTAGGATTGGTTTAGCTTGGTTAGGAAGATAAAAATCTCCAAAGATAGGTAGATGAAACTAAAATTTGGATTTCAGAGTTTCAGCAAAGTGTGACCGAATTCAGTGAACTTGCCATTTTGGAGAGAACCTTTGAATGACCAAATGAGCTCCAAATCTGCTCAGACTTATTTTGTTGTTTCCTTCACAAAGTGTACTTCAACTCATATTAAGGAATCCAGTTGAGTTACCATATGAATTTGGAAGATAAAAATATCACAACATGTCAACTCGCTGTTGCCGATCAAGGACTTAGAAAGATTTTTGAGCCCAAAGGAGCACTGCATTCAAACTTGAGGCCACTATTTGAGTCACATAAGAGTTGAATCAGAGCTTGGTACAAAAATAAAGTTTGTTATACTCCACTCAAACTTCAACTTTTATTAAAGGTCAAACTTCACCACTAGTACTAAAATCATTGTTTCAACTTGGTCAAAGCAGCATCCCGATAAAGCCCAAATTAGAGTTTTAGACCGATTGAGGTATTTTCTTGGCATTTTCTCAACATGAACCTTCCATGACTTTTGTTGTAGAGTTCAATTAGAGTCATTTGGGCAAAGTAGCAAGGTTTGGTCGACATCCCATATTCCCATTCACTTAATAAAGCAATTCAAGCAAGGTTATAACTTATCATTTCATGTGACTTCTTGGCTCCAAACTTCATGAAACTTTTCCAATGGTGGAGATAGATAGATGTTAAGGTGATGCTCATGAAAGAGCCATGTTTAACACTACTCAAGCATACATTTGAAAAGGGTCAACATGTAAGCAATGGTGTGTTGTCCAAATTTAGATTTGACCTCAACACCTTCATCACCATTTTAGAGATAAGGAACTAAAGCTCCTGATTACCTCTTGATCTATCATGTTTGAGCTCAAACCCATTGCCTAGCAAGTGGCTAACACCCCAGGTGTTACACGAGGTGTGCAATGGTTCACATAAACTGGGAGAGAGGAACAATGCACCAACTTTGAAGATGGAGAAGTGGAATGGTGATGCAACTATGTTGTGGGTAGTTGGAAAAAAACTCCCTCAATTTACTACCGTCGGTAGACCAAACAGTCGTGTAGGGCCGGCAGCCAGAACGCCTATCCAGTCGGCTCAGCTTTTCATGCGATGGAGAAAATACCACTGCCGCATCTACTATTAACCCATCAGTGATAGAAGTCTCAACTGCTAATTTCCTTCATCAGGAGGCCTCGCTATCGCTCCAACCGGTGGTGGAAGTAAAACATAGTTGCTTCTATTGCTATGGCAGTGAAAGTGGCGATAGTGATAAGTCAATCTGTAGTAGTATGTGTTGGAGTGGATTGGAATGGAACTTAGTTTCATTCCACTCCAATCCACTTCAACACTATGGATCAAGATGAATATATGCGCACCCAAATAATGCCTTATGATGTGTGTTGTATTCTAGTGGTTGAACCTGGGACATGTAGATAGTGATGGGGTTACATGTTTCTTAGTTGATTGTAGTTCACATGTGCTTTATTCGAGTAATAGCTTTCATATAAGTTGTAGTTCACATATGCTTTATTCAAGTAATGGCTTTCATATAAGCTGTAGTTTAGGCGGCTAATTTGCATGCTCCTGCTCTGTTTTGTTGACATTCGGCCTTTATAATCTACATGTTGACATTCGGAATATCTCCCTGAAGCAGGGGAGCGTGTTTAGGGATATGGTGATATAGATATAGATTTAGAAGAGCCAGTACCCCTTGCAATTGAGGTGCTTGTTCTCTCTTGTTAGGTTGGGATGGGAGGAGGGTTGGTTTAGGTAGCAGTGCAATTCAATTGTTTGTCGTGTAGATAGCAATGCAATTTTTACATGCTTGCCGCTTAAGTTTGTTTCTCAAATTTTAGGTTGTGGGTTGAACAAGTCGTAGAGAAGTCCCTGCCAGCAGGGCAAAAGGCAGCACCGATATGGGTCCTAGAGGATGTTAATCTAAGAGAGTGAAGCCAACTAGTCCAGCATAGTTGCAACATCTTGGAGCTCCCGACAAGGTTCAAAAGTCAGCACGCATAAGGTGAACAAAGCCCTATGAGGTACCAGTCACGTGAAGATGACCTTAGCCATGCCGAAGAGGAGACTCCACCTCCCCACCCACAGAATGACCAAACTTGTGAAGGTTGGTATTACCTTAGACATGTCCATAAATCAAGTCACACTATTTGATGTCCATGTTACTTTTCTAACAATCTAAATGTACGGAAACTGTGTAATACCATTGCAGAGAAGAGCGAGAAAGTCGAGGCAAGTAACTAAGGGAATTTGGCTTGACAAAACCACCCAATCAATGGGAACAAGGATGCCCATCTCAGTTGTCAAGGGGAATAGAAGGCCACATGATCCATTGCAAGCTACCAAGTTTGCCTTAGTGGTAGGTGTAGTAGTCAGGTCTCAAGTACCAATTTTTTCGCACTAGAAACATTACAAGCAACAGATTGAACATCTCAATGAATTTTTGGCCAAGGTATCTTTAAGTATGTATATCCTCTATTGACATTCAACTCTGCCTTGAGCAACTTAGTAATAGATTTAATTTTCATTCACACTTCTGCAGTTGAGGTTGGCCATTAACGACAATGATGAAGCAACAAAAGAAGCATGCTCGAGTGTATTCCAGTCTGTTATACGACAGACATGGTATAGGTTCAAGCGATCCTACTTAAACGGTGTCCCCCTGATCAAATTAGAAAAGACTTCTCCTATGTCTTGCATGAATGACGCACAGTGGTGTGCACTTGTCCAAAAGTGGTCAAGTTCCAAGAACAAGGTGTGTCTATGAACTCATTTATTTCTTGTATAGTCTTTATGTGGTCTACTTGTGCTGCAGTCTAACACAATTGTGGTTATAGGTAGTCTCAGAGCAGAACAAGCGAAATCGTGCAAAAGTCAAGTACCACCATGTTATAGGATCTCGCTCCTATGTTGCCCACCTGCAAGCATATGTAAGTGATGGTTGTATTACTCTTTTTATATCAAATACGCAATGCCTTTTGTATCAACAGAAAAGCATGTGCAATTTTAACAGAACGACAAAAATAGGAAGGACATAGGACACGATCAAGAAGTGCTCGATGAAGAACATGATCGACCTCATGAAGATGTTGATGTAGTGGGAATCTTCAACAACTTCCATACCAGTAGCAACACAGGACTAAGAGATGCTGTAAGAGAAGCAGTGGTAAGTACCTTCATTTGCTTTCCTTGAAATCTGCTGAAGCCATTGCCATAAAAGAAGGAAAAGTAGTAGGAGCCTAAAGTGGCACCATCATTTTGAAGTTGTAATATTACAACAGTTAATATGTTACCTATGCATTGTGCTTATGAATCTCTGTCGACAGTAGGCTAAGGAAGACCTTTGCATTACTTGTAATGAAATAATCTCTTGGTTCTACAATTTAAGCACTCTTACACAATTTGTAACCTAATGTTTACTCCTTGGTTTTCGCAGGAAGCTATGGCCCTGTTACTAATGTTGTTTCCATGGTCCTCTCCCAGGCTAGCAGCAACACCTTTTCTTTGAAGAATGCTGGCATAAGGACAAGTTGCTCCAAACTTCGAGAATGGCTTGCTGCTCAACAGGAAAGTTTAGCTGGCCTCGCCGAATAAATGGATCAACTAAAGAGGAAGGCAGAAAATACTGAAAGGGAGTTTAAGGAGTATAAGAAACAACAATAGGAGTACAATAAGCTTTGTGAGCATATCATGCTCTTAAGCGTCGGTAACTCTCAATCTTGTTGAAGTAGTGAATATTTGGTTTGTTTGCTGTTTTGATATGAACTTATGGCAGCTTGATATCTGAACTATGTCAGTGGTTTGCTGCTAAGTTGAACTACTGTTATTTGATCCAGGTAAAATATAATTATGCATGTAGTCATTTTATGTAGTAGTGTAGATCTAAAATCATTTTTTGATGTAATGATTGGTGTGCATGTGGTAGATCCAACATAGGCCATGTCGTTAAATAAGAATCTGACACATGGACAAACCAGTGAATGACACGTGTAAGTGCCAGGACAGGACACATGGGCCAATACAAACCAAATACGTAGTACAAATCCATTCTGTCACATGGTCCAATCCAAAAAAAGATGTGTGGGTAGCTCAGGGCACGACACGTGGCCCAATAAAATACTGACACGCGAACGTACAACATTGTGACATGTGATCGAGTAAAAGAAAGACATGCAAGGTATTGTGGTCACGCCACATGGACCAATAAAAATGCGACACATGGTCCAATGAAGAAGTGACACCTGCTCCAACCAAAATGTGACACGTGTGCCAATAAAACACATGACAAGTGGAACAACTGGGACCCGACACGTGGTCCAATTAGATCCTAAAATGTGCAAGGACAAGAGAGGGCCACGTTGTGCAATAAGAAGGTGACACGTGACCCAAACCATCTCCAATGCAACCGACTATAGCATGTATACGTGGAAAGCATCTTCAATGGAAGCACCCGCTAGCGTGGCTGCCCCCTACCACGCATGCCAAAACAGTTCTATGATGGTAAGTTTTTCATCATAGATCAAGTTACTTCTATGATGAATTTCTAGATTCATCACTGAAGTTCAAGTATGATGTGCTTTCTATGACGATCTGTTTTTCGTCATAAAACTGAAATTATGATGAATTTAGCTTCTTCAGTGATGAAAGTTATTCGTCATGAAAGTGCAAATTCCTAGTGGTGTCTATTGGTGGTGGGGCTAGGCTTACGCATGGCGAGCCCATGGCACCGCACGCTAAGGTGCTGCAAGGGTGGAGGTTTCTCTCGCTGCCCATGGGTGCACTGAGTGTTCACGCTCCACCGGCGATAAGGATACTGCTCGCGGCGAGGCCCTGTTGTGGGGTCTAGGCTTCTAGGATGTGTGATCTGACTGGGACATGAGTTGGAAGCGAGCGTCAGCCCACTGATTTGGGCGAACTCGAGGTCCCCTTGGTGGAAGCGACCACTAAGGGCCGCTCCAGGGGTGAGTTTGTCGTGGGCCACGGGTCGTAGGTCTTTAGGGCGAAAGAGCTGGCCGTGGCCGAAGGCGATGGAGGGTACTGGCCCTCCTATATGGATGGACTATTAGATGCGGCCACTAGGGGCTGTTCCACGAGCGTGTTCACCGTAGACCACAGAGTCTAGGACTCCAAGGAGTAGGACCTAACCGGGGCCGAGGGCGAACATGGGTGCTGGCCCATCGATGTTGGCAAACTCGGGGTTCCCAAGGCAGATGCGGCCACCAGAGGCCGTTCCATGGATGAGTCTGTCAAAGGTGCGAGGAGCCATCGCTTCCTTCTCAACAAGGAGAGTGTGCGACTGTCCCCCTACTTGTCGCGCCAACTGTCTGTATTTTGTCACCTGACAAGTGAATTTATACGTGTGTCGTGCTGCTCTAGGAAGACGATGGTAGCATCCAAAGACACAAGGAATTATACAGGCCAGAGCCCTATGTCCAGTCTCAGAGATAGTTCAAGTGTGTGTTCCTCGGTTAAATGCTCTAAAGTTCTTACAATGGGGTATGCAAGAAGAGAGAAAGAGGTAGGAGAGTAGTGAGGGACTACCTGAATGAAGTCTCAAGAGTCCGTCCCCTTGGAAGGGAGGCTCTTGGCTGCCTTTATATAGAGTCCGAGGCCAGGTTAAATACAAAGAGATAGGTTCTCCCGACTGAGTGGCCGTGAGCCTAAGGGAGGGGAAACTAGCTATCTTGGCTCGTAAGGAAGGCCGTCTTGTCTTGGTGTCAGCGCACGTCCGGGCATGATTGTCGTCATGGTCTTGTGCCCACGTCGTAGCATGGTGTGGTGTGATGCTACAGTGTCGGTCATGATGGCACTGTTGGTACGGTGGTGGTTTGCCAGCTGTCCTGTGCGACATGAGCTTGCTGTGGCCTTCATCATTGTCTCCCGCTCTTCCGATGGCATTAGTACAGGAGTAGGTAGCTACTCCCATGCCGTCGGTTATCTTGCTGGTCGTAGAGCCGGTGACCCTGATCCCGGGCCTTGGGGTCATGGCCGTTGTTGGCTTGATTGGCCCTGAAAGTCAAGGTCATAGTCGTGAGCCCCATCCCATAGTGAGTGGGGTCGTACGTTCGTCTCGTTGCGCCGTATTTGAACGGTGGGTCACCGTACTGATCGTCACTATTCGGTGGTGTTGTCTTGTCTGTGCAGCGTGGCGCAGTGTTGGCGTCTATCCTTGCTGTCCTTGCGAAGTAAGTAGGGCATGCCTTCCCCTGTCAAGGCTTGGCGTACCTAATGGGGCTCGATCCCTCCTCATCCCTTCCCAGGGGTTGGAACTAAGGAGAGGTCGAGAGGTGCTACGTAGCGTGCGGTGGAAGGAGGGAGAGGTCGTGGTCGACCTCCTAACTTGGCACTTGGCCAGGGGCCTTTGTTGCTTAGGCGAGCTACGATTGCTGGGCCTCTGCTAGTTGGGCCATCGTGGGCCATTCGAGCAGCTAACTAATTGGTGTCTTAAAATATCTAGGGTATCATAACCCCGACAGTTCCTGATACAAATGTATAAGAGAGAAAGTATAAAAGTGGTTGGGTGATTCAGAAATAGTTCGAAATTCCTGATGTAAAATTATCTTCTATCTTTTAGGAGCGAGATTTGGAAAACTATTGGAGGAAGCCAACAAATATGCTCGCAACATTTTTAGTCACTCGAAAAACTCATTAGTTCACCAAGTGATTTTTTAAGAACTATTGGAGATGCTCTTACACTTCTCTTGAGCATCTTGCTCTTTCATGCTCGACTGAGACCCCTTTGGTTGGGCTTGCCAGCCTGATTTTGCTTTTGCAAAGCCAAAAGACAACTAAAGAGGTGAAAAGCACTGGTTGCTTTAGGCCAAAAGTTGCTTTTACCCTAGTACAAAACTGAAAGTAGTCCACCTACTTGCACCGATTTTTAGACAAAGAAATTACTCACCTGCCACTAGTTATGAAAATGAATCATTTTTTCGTTCTATTCGCATCTCCGTACCCACAGACCCGACAGCGAGCAGCACCGGTTCTAGTCGCGCCACCTCCGTCCTCATCGACTCTGGCGGCGGCCGAGTGACACCGGCCCCAGTGGCGCGACCCCTCTGCCCACTCCGGTGAGCCCCCATTCCCATCTAGTGAGGCCCCATCCATCCCGAATGTGCTACAATATCGTCGGTGGTGCCTCTCCTCTCCTCTGGTGGCTGGCCTCCCCACATCCGATGAGCAAGACATCCGACAGCCAGCCTGCACACCTCTGGCGAGCCCCTCTACCCCCCGAATGCGAGTAACAGCAGAGGAAGCTGGTGAGTGCATGAGCGCGAGCTAGCAGAGTAAGCTCCGTCGCGTATGGGCTCCGCTGCGCATGGGCAACTAGAGTAGGCTCAACTTAGGCGCGAAGCTCAACATAGACACAAGCCCATGACCCCGGCGAGCAGCGCTGCCCTAGTGGTGGACGCGGGCTTCCTCTCTACCATGTGTGGGCCGATGCTCCGCCCCAGCACCCAGCCCCAGCCCTAGCCCTGGCACGCTAGTAGCTATGAGGACGAGGGCGCATGCTCGTCGTTGAGAGAGAGGAAGGATGTGTTCGGCTGGGATGAAGGACTGTTCACGCCGGTACGGATTACTGTTCACGCTGGAATTTTGTGAGAGGAAAACACTGTTCCGGCTAGAAAAAAAGAATCTCACCCAGCTGAAGTTTCCCAGCCGAACGCAGCCGAAGAAGGAAGACAACAAGCGGGGTCCGCTAGTCAGTGAAAGAGGGAGAGAGTTGAGTGGGGTGGACTGCGAATGATATTTGAGGTTTGATTTCGAAAACCCACAGCTATTTCATCAAATGGCCTTCTCTTTTTTCCCGAACAACTTTTCGAAGGCCCACATCTCACAACTTTTCCAAAGGCCACAACTTAACAAACACATCGTTAGCGTCTTCCTATTATCCTACGTCATGTCTCATATCCATTCTCAAGTTAAAATTTTGATCGATGAAATCTAGAATTTAATCACTGCAATTTAATATAACATATTTGTATTGTTTTTTGTTTTTAGAATACCCTACTTTCAATTTAATAAATATATATTGCATATTTTTACAATTGCGTTGAAAACCCTGCTGCTGGCTACCGGGCTGATCGGCGCTGGGTCTGCACCGACGGGGCCGGGGAGCACCCAATTTTTTTTTTTTTCCCAGAGCTACGCCGGCGCCCATACGATAGAGCCCAAGAGAAATGGCGGCCACCGCCGCCCAGCCAGGTCCGCTCCCTCGTTGCGCAATCCGCTTCCTCCGCCTCCGCAGCACCCAAACCTCAAACCTCGCCATCCCCACGCGCACTGCGGCGCCCGCGCGCCTCCGCTGCCACCTTTCCCACTCCAGTGACTCCACCTCAACCCCAACCCCGGCCCTCACCACCTCCGACCCAGAGCGAGACCCCGACCATGAATCCGAATCCGAAGATACCCTACGCTTCGCCTTCGCGTGTGGTGGCGCGGGCGCCGGTGGCCGTGTCTACTCCGCCATCGCGCTCGCCGACGAGCTCCACGCCTCGCTGCCGTCCTCTCGCTCCCTCATCCTCGGCGCGCCCGCCCCGTCCTTAGAGTCATCAGCTGCCGCCGCGGCCTCCTACCCGTTCGCTCCCGTCCCGCTGCGCTGCCTCCCGCGCGGGATCCTCGCCGCGGCGCTGCACCTCCGCCGATTCCGCCCACACGTCCTTGTTGCTACAGGAGGCGCTCCCGCGCTACCGGCCTGCCTCGCTGCGCTCATGCTCCGCCTCCCCTTCGTGATACAGGACCAGGACGCCTATCCGGCTCCCGCCACCCGCCTTCTCGCTCCCTTCGCCCGCCGCGTTTTCCTCGCCTTCAACGCTCCCGTGCGACTCCTCCCCAAACGCAGGTGCGCCGTCTACGGGAACCCCGTCCGCATGTCCATCCTCAAGTGCAGCGCATCCAAGACTGAGGCGTTGGCGCGTTTCTTCCCGAGAGCGGGGTTGTTGGGTGAACACGAGGCGCAGGTCGTGCTCGTGCTTGGGGGAGCGGAGGGGTCGCCAGAGATCAATGTGGCGGTGCTCAACGTCTATTACGAGATTCTGAGGAGTAAAGATCGGTACATTATATGGCAGACGGGGACGGAGACTTTCTGCGAGATGGAGAGCCTCGTCAGGGGCCATCGCCGGCTTTTTCTTACCCCGTGAGTTATCTTCGTTTGCTGTTTTCCTCAGCAGCAGCAGCACGAGTTGCTAGCTGAAGGGTTAGTTATGTAATTTCCTAGATGCTCATATTCATGCACCCTCACCTCTATCAACGCATGCAGCACACCCTACGTGAGAGACCGAGCCGGTAGAGATCTTAAGATTGATAAAGTCACTACGAGCTTTTCCCAATCGATGGACACATTGTGTACCCTAGAATGGATTGCCTTATTTCTTCTATAATGAATCTAGGAAAATACAAGCACCCGTGTTAAGTCTAGGTCTTGAAATCGGATGGATATGTTTCACACAAGGGACCTATGTGCCACATTTCCTTACGCGCTCAAAGCTTTGCATATTCTCAAAAGAAGGCACTGAGAGTTAGGTGTGATCATGAGAATAATTCAGTGAGAAAAGGATTTATAGAAAGGCCATTCATTAATGATATTCCGAAGAGAGAATGGATATGGTGTCCTTTGTCGTATAGGGAATACAATTCTACTTGGTTTATTCGAAAAACATTACAATTCTACTTGGTTCATTCAGTTGGTCCAATTGCTAATGCAATTTCTTTCAATCTGTATTGCTTGGCATTCCATTATCATGAACGATTCTCAGGCATGTCAATGCCATTTTCTTCTAGGCTGATTCATTGATTCTGACAGTTTCAGATTTTCCTTCTTGTGAAGGTTCTTGCATGAACTGGAAATGGCATATGCTGCCTCTGATGTTGTAATTTCTCGAGCTGGTGCAATGACGTGCACCGAGATATTGGCCACTGGGAAACCATCAATTCTGGTATTGTAGATCATGTTGATATATTGTTTTCTAATTCCAATGTTTTTACTTAATTTTTTTGTCTTGTTAAAGAAATTTGAGTTTTTGTGAGGATGTAATTCTACTTTTTTGAAAAGACATACTTTGTTTGTGTAGAATTGGGGAAATCACCTCACACTTTTAGGGGTTGCCTTTCATAAATATAATTATATGTTAGAGATATACAATCTTGGAGTACAAGTCAAGTTACACTACAACTCTATCTCTAATACCCACCCACAGTCGTAGTGGGAGAATTTCTGATGCAAAGAGTGGACCTAAAGTAAGTGAACTACTATACAGGTAGTTCTTTCGTCATAATGTCCGCAGACTGGTGAGAGGACGGGACATGGAGCATGTGAACTTGTCCTAATGCGACCTTGCGGGCGAAGTGGATGACAATCTCGATGTGCATCGTGCGATGATGGTGAATGGGATTTCAGGGTCATATAGACATCACTGCGTTGTGGAAGCAATCGGGATGTGAAACACCTGTAGCATTTGGCGAAGCTAGCAACACTCGGCAACGATGTGGGTGATAGCATGGTACTCAGCCTCCGCACTAGAACGAGACACAGTGACTGTCGTTTTGAGGACGAGGAGACCAAATTATCGCCGAGGAAAATGTAGTAGTCTGACATAGAGGGTTTGGAATCTTGACAACCTGCTCAGTCTGCATCAGAATATGCTATCAAAGACTATAGTGAGGACCAGCCCTGATGTGGAGGCCAGTGTCATGAGTGCCCTTGACGTACCAGAGGATGCGCTTGACTAGCGCAAGGTGAGGTTCACGTGGGTCATGCATGAACAGGCACACCTGTTAAACAATGTATGCCAAATCTTGACTAGCGACCGTCAGATATTGAAGTGCCCTTGCAAGACGTTGGATCAGCGATGGGCTTGCCATCGGCGGCGACAAGCTTGGCACAAGCATCCTCAAGTGTTGCCGTAGAGTGATACTCTGCCATGCTTGCCGTTGAAGAAGATCGACGGAATACTGGTGCCGTTACAAGATAGGCCATTGGGCGAACACGTGACGGAGATGCTGAGCATGAAGGCGCTCAATGATCCGTTGAAGGAGAGCCATTGAAGACACTGTCAGAACAATGTCATCCACAAGGAGCGGCAGGTAGGCGACACGGTCTCCATCTTTGTAAACAAAGAGAGACATGTCAGAGACGGAGGCAATAAAACCTAGAAGTCGAAGATATGTAGCGAAGTGTTGGTACCAAGCACATGGAGCCTGTTGAAGCCCGTACAAGGAACGCTCCAACAGACACATGATCACGGGCAGTCGGATCGACGGAGTCGAACGACTGCTGACAATAGATAGTGTCCTCCATATGACCATGAAGAAAAGCATTCTTCATGTCTAGTTGATGAATAGGCCAATCGCGAGAAATGGCCATGCTCAAAACAGTGGTGGCTGGCTTTACCACCGGGCTGAAGGCCTCGTAGTCCACACCATGCTACTGGGAGAAACCACGAAGCACCCATCGAGCCTTTGTGACGACCGAGGGTGCCATCTGAGTGGAACTTGTGCTTGAAGATCCATTTGCCAGTGACCACATTAGCTCTAGGTGGTTGCGGCACAAGGTGCCACGTGTCGTTGTCGACCATCGCCTTGTGCCAATGAGGATCGGCCAGGGTGCTGCGATATTTGCTTGTCACTAGGAAGATGGAAGCATGAATAGCCGACAAGTTTTAATGATCAATGAGCCGAGCGACATGCTTCAGCGAGCCAGTCTGAGGTCGTGTCACAATCCGCCATAGGAGTGGAGACGTTGGCATGGCATCCTGCATTGGTCAAGGCGTAGGAGATCCGCCATAGGAGTGGAGACATTGGCGGGGCGCCCTACATTGGTCGAGGTGCAGGGACATGAGGCAGCAATGGACCAACGACCGCCCGATACCTGCCTGTAGGAACAGGGTCGTGCACAGGTTGGGGCAAGAGGGCGGGGGGTAGTTACTGATTGGTGGGACGAGGCCGATGATCGTTAAACTGCTGAAAGACCGATCTAGAGCTGGCAGCGGGATGAGTGGCGTTGGAGGCCCCGTTGCCGGTGCTACTGGCGCTGAAGGTGACGCACAGTAGTAATGGAGGCAAGCCACCACAGGCGCCGGAGGGGGATTGGCCAGTGTGGCACCCGCCTGCAGGCGTGCTGACTGGTAGGGAAGCTTGCAGGACATGCCCAGCCGAGATGATGGCGTTGTCGTCAAAGTCCGGCGAAGAAGACCACGAATGCTCAACACCCAAACTGGCTGGAGCTACCATGGGAGAACACTGCCGCTCAACACTCGAAGAGGGTGGAGCTACCGTTGTCGAATCCTGCGGCAAGAAATCAAGAGCCGATGGGGCTGTTGGAACAGCCTCAAACGGAAAGACATTCTCATCGAACACAAGTGACAAGAGATATGGATGCGGCGTGTAGACAAATCCATGCAGCGATCTTTGTGAGAATGGTAACGCAGGAACACACAAGCTGCTGTGTTGACGAATTTGGTGCCTTTATCATCTTGAAAACACTTGGGCAGGCAGCCATACTGGGTCTTGGTGTAAACAATATGAGAATGAACATTAGATGTATGGCGCAATGGGAAGGACTAAACAAAGTGACTGTAATCATCAACCATGACCAAATAATATTTGAAACCAGAAGCGCTCAACACAAGAGACGTCCATACATCGCATTGAAGAAGCAAAAGAAGCAGAAGCATGGGAAGTGGAACTAGCAAAAGGCAGACACGTGTGCTTGCCAAGTTGACATGCGTGGCACACACTACATGTTGCTTTATTACAGTTTATTGCTGATGATTTGAAGAGTGGAGACAACTGCAGGACTGGGATGGCCAAGGTGGGATGCCATAGGGATGATGAAATGGCAAGGTTGCAGGTGGTGGAGAACGACGACGAAGCTGACACACAGGAAGGGTGTAGAGATCCCCGTCGCTATTGCAACGAAGAATCAGGCGGGTGGTCTGCAGGTCCTTAGAAAAATCTAAGGCATAAAATTCGATAGAACAATTATTGTCATGTGTGAATTGGCGAACAGAAAGTAAGTTGCGAACAATGTTAGGCACGACAAGAATATTGTTCAAAACAAAACTAGTTCTAGCAAGTGGGATAACAGAAGTGCCATGGCCAGATATAGGCAAAGTTTGACCGTTGCCTACGGTGATGAAGGAAGGGGGTACAGGGAGGCGAGTGAGGAGCATACCCATCATATCATGATATGTGTGAGGAGGCGTCGCTGTTGAGAACCCAGGAACCAGCGCCCAGAACCTGCAGCTGGCTGAGGGCTGAGATCAGACCTGCCTAAGGTGGCAGGGAGAGTTGGGGGTGCCAAAGGCACCAGAGGTCTAGGAGGAGGCGATGGAGGAAGTAGACATGCCGGCCTTAAATGGTATGGGCTGGCGTTGACTCGATTGGGCAGAAAGAAGGGCCAAACGGTGCGGAAACAGGGGATGCGCTGAAGAGAGCGCACGTCGAGGCGGCGCGGAAGAGATCGCGTGACTGGCGTGCGCTTGTGGAAGAACACGCGCGGGAAGGGAGCATGCTCGAGGACGCGTGGGCAGAGGAGATCGTGTGGTGGGTGGCTGTGTGGCCATGGAGTCAATGGTGCAGGAGAAGAATTAGAGCAGCGGAACGAGTCGGAAGGGGACCTGGGCTCTTGATACCATGTAGAGTTGAGAAATCACCTCTCAAGGGATGAAACCGGATCAGATACAGACGGATACCAATGATCCTGCATTATGTTCCATGTCCCGTATTATATCCCATATTTTTTCTTGGATCTCAGAATCGGATACGGATCATTCAGATATTGATATCTATCTCATATCCATATCAGAAATCCGATTTTGAGTTTTCAGATTCAGATACGATCGGATATTGAACGGATTCAGATATGGACTATCCATTTAGTGTTTTGACCCTTTCGGGACGGACGAATATCGGGAAATATCCGTCCTATTTTCATCCCTACTTTTAGAGGGGGTGCCTTATATATATTAGAGATATACAATCTTGGAGTACAAGTCAAGTTAGACTACATCTCTATCTCTAATAGTTTGACCATTTATCAGGAAAATGAGGTTGTCTTATGAACCGTTGAATTTTCCAAACTATATTCTCGAGCTATGGTAACTGGCATATTTTGAAACTAAAAGCTTTTCCTTGTGTTCGATGTTTAATAGAAGACTTCAATTAGGATTATCCTTAGGAGAAAGCTTAATCATAATGTTACCTATTTACCTTTCTAGGAGAAATATGAGTTTCCTGGTTCTCGCTGTGATTCATCAGGGCCCACACACCTGGTCGTGTGCTCTGCTCTTGGATTTCATAAAAAATATTTTCTTGTTAAACATTCTTATACTAGTTGATGCTTGATATCCCTGTTGGCTGTTGCCACCTTTCTTCGGTCATGTTCATGGTCATAGCCTCACAGGCCGTCGTACATAGTGAAGTTTGTTAGTGAAAAAAAAGGTCATTCCGATACTCTCTGGATTCTAAAGATGTCTTATGTTACGGAGCAGATCAGTTTTAAGCTGTAAATGTAAACAAAGTTGCAAGAAGTTACACATGACTTGGAAAAATTATGGACTACTTTATGCATATTGCTTTGTAATAACTGAGATTGGTTGTCATTCCTTTGGCATTTTGTCACATCTTATTCTACGTTCAGTTCTAATAGGTGTCGCTTATCCTTATCATGTGAAATGCAAAAAGAATGTCCTCACTCGTCATATTTAGCTCTGATTTCTTTTTTTGAGGCAACCACATATCATAATGTGTTCCTTACTGATTTTTGCATATCATATCTAGATGCTCAAGGAACTGTTTGGTTCGATTAATAATTGTTCAAAATCTGGTCCTATTTCCGAACCTCATCTTGGTATGAAAAATACAATGAGTTGCTTCATCACCATAAATTTCTCATGACCATAATACAATTAGAAAATAAAGATTTTTCTCAAATATGCAGAAGATCTGTGTATCATTGCATTAAGAAGGAAAAAATGTATAGTCAAAACTCATTCGCCCCCTTTTACAACCAAACATGACCTGACCCAAAGAACAAACGCTAGCTAAATAACTGGCAGCAACCTCTAGATCGGTTAAACCTCTAGCACCTGCCAGGCACCAGAGGTGAGCCTCTTAAAAAAATTGTCTAAGGACGAGATGGATGCTAGGGTTGGCATTGTTAAGGGTGTTCAGCCAAATCGGCTGTGCTACTCGCAGCACTGTCTGCTGCAGCTGCTGCTGCACACACTGAGCAACTAAACAATTCAGCACAGTATATGAAGGCAGCTGTGGCAGCTTGAGCTACCTCCGATGGGCTGTGCTAGACAGCACAGCACAAACAGCTACAAGTAGCACAGCCGAGCAAGTCCATTATTGTCATTGTACTCTAGTCTAGGGTTTGGGATCTCATGTAATATATATACCCCATTTGGGGCTGCTCAATACATCCATTCAGATAGCCATCTTCCTCCTCTCATTCTAACATGGTATCACAGCCGAAGGTTTCATCTTCACCAGTTGTCTCCCACGCCGTCGGTCCCCTGGGAGGAGTGAACTCCACTCCCGGGGGCAGCAACCTCAGCAACAAACCCTACCCACCCCATTCGTTTTCGTACCCGTTTAAGCAGCAGCAACAGCAGCAGGTCCTCCCTGAGCTCAGATCGAGGCGTCATTGGCGTCGATCCGTCATCCCTGGGTGTAGATCGGGCACCGCCAGGCCTGGATCTGATCCGACCGGCGCCGGAGATGAGCCACCGAGCCACTGGGTCGCCTCCTCGCCCAACTCGTGTGCCCAGGAGCGCTTGTCCACCCATGTGTTTGCCTCTGCGCACCGGTTTCCTCCGTGCGCCGGCTTCCTCCTAGCGCTCCTTGCCACTGCGCCGCCACGGATGCCCACGGCTCCTCGCGCGCCCACGGCTTCTCACTGGCTCGGCGGCGCAGCTCTGCTCTTGGGCGCCGTGCTCGGCCACGTCCACTCGTCCTGCGCACAACGTCGTCGCCAGTTGCTCCTCCCGCGGCTCCTCTTCGCGAGCGCGCCCCTCAAGCTGCTCCCGCGGGCGCCTGCTTCTCCCGCACGAGGTGCGGTTTCCTGCTGACCCACATGCCTCGTCGTCTGCGGGGCCCCTGCGCCTGCGCCCATGCGACTCCACGCGTCGTGCCCGGCCCGCGCGACCCCACCTCGAGCGAGGCCCCTGCACCTGCTCCCGCGCGACCCTACCTTGACCGCCGCATCTGCCCGTCCGAGCTGCTCGCGCCCACCGGCCCGGCCTCTTCCCTGCTCTGCTCTCTGCGCCAGGCCCACGGTGTGCTGCTTTGCTTCGCTGTGTGAGAAACGTTCTCTGCAGAGGAGCTCACAGGGGATAGGTTTATTCTTGCACTGCTGCTAGTATCCTATCTTTGTTTCTCTACTGTGTCCATCTAACTCCGCTAATCTTGCTCCTTGAACTCGTCTTTGCCATTTGAGTCCACAAAATCTTTGCCAAACAGTCAGTTTGTTATCTTTTCCTTTGTGGTTGCCCACCTCTTTTGGCTAATCAGCTTCTAGTTGTCGTCGATGCGACTCTCCCTTTCGGTCCTCTTGTAGCCTGTGACTGCTACCGTAGTTTTGGTTTAGCGGATTTGCGTGGCCTAGACCCGTTCTGAGGCGTGTGGTTCTGACCCTGTCCGGATCTGTGCGGAGATGACTCGTCCGCTTGAACCTTGCTGCTCCTCCTTGTCGCCGTGAGCCCGCGACTCTTTGACTAAAGGCACGTCCATCGTCACGACTCTATCTTTGTGCTTCTCTTCGCACCTCCTCGGCTTCGCAAGGTTTTCAAGACTCGCATGCCAGTGCGACATATTGGAGACTCAGATTTGGATATTTCAGTTATTGTAGTGTTGTAATGTGTCTAAGTGTAGTGCTTAGTATTCTCTCGTCCAAATGCAACGCAATTGCATACGCCTTGCATTTGAGAAGGGTGTGTGTGTGTGTGTGGGGGGGGGGGGGGGTAAGGGTACTATTGTCATTGTACTCTAGTCTAGGGTTTGGGCTCTCATGTACTATATATACCCCATTTGGGGCTGCTCAATACATCTATTCAGACAGCCATCTTCCTCTCTCTCTCATTCTAACAGGCATCACTAAACGCACAATAGTTGCATATCCTCCACAACATTCATGCGCACAGGGACCAGTGATATCAGCGAGTTTAAACCTCGCTTAATGTCGCTGGGCACCAAAGCATTAATCCTTCCACCAGTCACAGAACTTGTCATCTGGGAATGGTGAGAAAACTAGCAAACCATAGTGACAAGAGGAGAGACCGCACCTGTCTAGAAAAGATAAACCCTGATAGAATATGTTGAATGTTCTCAGCTTCTTTATCAAAAAGAGGACGGTATCTGGATGTGGTAACCCTCTGCAGGATAACCTATAGAAAGAAAGAAATTATACACCAAACCGCATCAGTGACAATATTAATTTATTATGTTGAAAAGGTAAATGTACAAAAAATTCAGTTCCATACCATTGTAACCTCTCATCTCCTCATATGGAGCAACTGAAAAGATCTTCCCATGGCCCATGAGATACTCAAAGCTGTTCTGCTGTGCCAAAAGCTACTCTACTACAATTATGTCTCTGTCCTGCTCCCACAAGCAGTAGGATTGATGATTTCAAGTTAACATGAAAGGTCAACTTACAAAACATCACTAGTTGGTTGTTTTTTGAAAAGGGCCACTTGACCCAGCCTTCTTTTGAGGCTATTGTAGGAACCAGGGATCGAGCCCTGGCCAGCCAGCTCGCACCCTTGGGGCTTAACCGCCTGCTCTATGAGCAGTTCCTCACATCACTAGTTGGTTAACATGCTTTTTTTTTAATACTCATCCCTCTACATAAGTATTCATCTTTTTACTGAGTTCAGTTATGCAAAGCTGTTCATTGTTACATATCTTTCAGATACCATTGCCAACAATTCTGGATCACCACCAAACGAGAAATGCATATATCATGGCTGATATCATGGGAGCAAAGGTCATCACCGAAGATGAACTTGATTCTAGCAGTCTCACGTCTGCAGTTGATGAAATTTTTGGTATGTGTGGTATCTAAATTCAGTTTCTCATGCTACTGGCCAACATGCCAAATTCACTGCTTATAAAAAATTACGTGATTATTCTACCACTTATCCTATACCTGAGATCAGAATTGAATATAAAGAGGATGGGTGGCGCGGAAACATGTGCCTTATAATGTTTGTCTGCCATTGACCATTGTTTCTCATCATGCTGTAAACATTGCTTGTTGCCTTGTTGGATTGCTGCTATTTGGCTGAGTCATCAGTAGCTTCTCACTTGTGGAAACCTTGCATCATGCGCCAGTAAAAGATGTCTTATTTGAATTTAATTTGTAACTAATAATGCAGTTGAAAGGCAGCTCATGTAATAAAATGCAAGAGCATGTGGCTAAGTCATCAGTAGCTTCTCAATTGTGGAAACCTTACATCATGGGCCAGTAAAAGATATCTTAATTGAATTCACTTCGTAACTAATAATGCAATTGAAAGGCAGCCTTGTAATAAAATGCAAGAGCATGTAGCTAGTAATGGACTTTGTATTGGATTGCCATGATTGGACCATGAATATAGTTGGTCATGTTTTGGTTCTTATAAATTTTAAGTAGATCACCTGTTTTTTTCGAAGAACCTAGATCGCCTGTTAAAAAATCTCTAGTAGATTGCTTTTCGTTTCTGCAGAGTATATAAAATCTGTTCATGTTTTTTGATCTTATAAAGGCGCCCATTCCTGATGATCTTTTTTCCCCTTCAGATTGATATTACTGATCTATTTTTATTTTACAGGTGATGAAAAACTAATGGCAGACATGTCTCAGAAGGCACTAACTGCAGCCCGACCAAATGCTTCAGCTAATATAATCCGCCACATATGTTCATTGATTGGTTCACCTTACCCATCATGAAACTTGTTTTAGACATTGCAAAGAGTTCTTGATGTCATGAACACATTTTGTATTTTTTTTTTGTTTTGGGGCAACAGCATGATGACATCTTTTTCTTGAGGTGGAAACTGATGTTTAATTCCATTCATTATTTGCTTGAATAATAACAGTGCAGTTTGCGCCCAAAAAGACTTCGAATGGTGCTTCACATCCAATGGATGACCTTTTTTTTTGTTTATTTACAACAATAACGTGGAGCTGTTGTAAATGTTTAAAGTGAGTGTATTTGTTTAACTTTGGCCTAATACCTGTTTTTGAAGAGAACTAAAGCCGGAATTTTCCTTTATCTAAAAAGGTAACGTTCTATTGGCAGTCAAATTTATTAGTGTTCTGTCTTTTTTGCTCAAAGATTTTCAGAAAGTGCAAGAAGCTGGCCTCTTGCAAATATTGAAAAACGACCTTGATAATTGATGAAACACATACCAGATACTGTTATTGATTAATGTATTCTGTTATAATAAATTTGAGCTACAAAATGGAGAAGCAAAGAATGATGTTTGGCTCTTTCTTTCTGTACTGACACTTGCTATTTAAAATCGTTTGTCAGTACATGGCATGAAAGGTCAGAGGTGTAACTGTCAATTGGTTCTACAAAAGCTGTCCTATTTTTGGACCTCGTAAATTCTAATGCAATCTCTTTATCTCTCCATCAATTTATAAATATTCCTACTCGGCTACTCCACTTACTCTCATCTTCCATAAACCATATTACGTATATGTGCATACTCAGTTATCAGTTTGAGTATATTTATATACTTATACTTTAAATCTTACTAGGTAAATTTTTTTCAAAAGAACCCATATTTTTTAACTTATTATTATAATACTATTATATAAGTATATAAAATAAGTATCACTCTATGATCTAGCTAGTCAAATGAAGCTACATTGCATTTATCCATCATCTAGGTCATTGGGGGACATTTTCTAGGTGATGAACATGTGATTCGATTGTGATGATAATATGCCTACAACTTGAATCCAAGCTTACCAAAGGGTTCAGGGGAACGTAGTGAAGCTCCTCAACAAGGTGAAGAAGCTGGTGTTCCCCTTCTTCCCTCCTTCCTCCTTGGTTTCTCCTCCTAGCTCCAAATGGTTAGGGAGAGAGGGCTCCTTCCTCTTCTATCCCCAATCCTTGTGTATTGCAGCACTTAAGTGACATCCATGGCTTGCTGCCGGTGAGATCTCCAATCCCTTCTCCTCCTTGCTCCTCCTTGCTCTAAGTTGTGGCAGAACCACCAAATTATATGGCCCACGTGCACATGTCATTGTCCCAAAGACCTCTGACTACTGCACACGAGAGTCAAATAACTCCGGTAGTCTGTCGGGTGTTATCGAGAATCCTGAACCATCCATATTTTTTTAACTCATACATGATCAACATGGAGTTACCACAACATTACAAAATTTGTTATAAAAATATCTTACATCGGAGTGCAGAAGACTATAACATTAGTTTACAAGACATGTTCAGGTAACAACTTAACTTTAAGTTCCAATGGTTGAGTAGGATTACAGAAGCAACTTAGGTAAAGCACCTAAGGTAGAAGAGACAGCCAGATCATGTCGAGTCCACTGACATGACCTCGATTAGTAGCACAAGTCAGAACCTACAATAGGGGTTCACAAACCCTGAGTACTTGAGTGTACTCAACAAGTCTTACCCGACTAAAAGAAAAGACTCCAAGGGTATGAAGGCTTAAGGGAAAGTCTGAATCAAGAACAACTTTTGCAGAAAAACTTACTGCAAGTGGATCCTTACTTTCAATGTTTTAGCTGTGTATTAAGTCATTATCAGTATCCAATTTGCACCTGTTCTAAATCAATCACTTCATTAAGCATCTCATCTCTTCTCATATTCATAACCATAAGTAACCATGTTTCCATTGATTAACTATGATGTATGGTCAAAGGGTCGAGTCTCCGTAACCGAGGAGCACGACGATTCGAATCGATTAGGCCTAGCTGGGGTTTCCTTACCACACGACATATGCATGTCCCGGACCTACATATATCAACCTTCACCTGGATCCTCCAAATCAAGAACGGGTCCTACGCCACCCGAGAAATAGCGACTCCACCGCTATACGTCATCCCTGATGTTTCTGTAGGGTGGTTATAGCTACCCTCGCCATCTCTCCACTCCCAGTGCGCGGTTGGCCTTTCTCATAATAGAATAGCCGAGGTATCAGGCTTACCAGAGTATGTGGCTAGTACTACAAAGTCTCGACCACATGGTGGCCTACAACGAACGGTCCTCAATCGACACAGCCGGAACACTACATTGAGAGTCCATTCTCGATGCAAGCCACCCGCCCGATCTCAATTTAAATATAAGCATTATCATGGTATTCTCATGACCCATAACAGAGCCGATGAGAACAAAGGTGAAACCTATTTTCACGAATGATGAAACCATCATTCGACTTCTATCGAAATCTAAGCATTACTAAGCATTAGCAATATCGACCTACACATACTAGCAGGGTACGACCAATGATACCTGAATATCTAGGTAATCATGCAGCAACGGTATTCGACTAATTTCTAATTACTTAATGCACATCTCACAAGACTTAAAGTATAATAAATATTTGTAAATACTAAAGAAAGGTTTATGCTCCGGGGCTTGCTTGCGTTGCAGAGAATGTTAGATTCCACAGAAGGATCCAGGGGATAAACTTGGCACCAACACCAAGGTGGATGGTCCTTTTTCAGAACTTGATCAACACGAGCCTTCTCATTCTCGTACACTACACGTAATAAATGATGCTTCGCTTAACATGATGGACTACATGCCATGATGCATGATGAAAGACACACAAGTGCATAACAAAACTCTAATAAACTTAAGAAAGTTGAGTACAACTTTCCTTCACCAAGGAACTAGGGTTATTATCATAAAAGCATTTTAGTTAGTTAGTTGCCTATCATGGAAGTAATTACACCAACATGGACCAGCAAGTGTTTAACATATATCATAACTCATGATTATTATAAAGAACTCATAAAACTAAACTTAATATTTAATAAAACCATTTTAATTACTATATAAACAAGTTGATTCAAAACATAACAAGCAAGTAATTAAGTTGCCAAGGAACATTAGGTGTTTGGATGTCCCAGGGTCCACAAACAAAGTTCCAAACACACCAAAGCCATTTAAGTATTTATCTAACTCATTTAGGTATTTATTTAATTAAGAAAAGGTATTTAAACACACTTAAATTAATTAACAAAGTTAGAATTATTAAAGCACTACCAAACTTTTTGTGAAGGCAGGTATAAGCACATAACATTTACACAAAAAGTTTCATGATTAAAGGATTATTATTTTAGCCTATAAAAATCATGCAAGGTCTATTTATTAATTAAAAGAGGTAATTTTTAAGCATAACAAAACTACTAAAAATGCCAATTGCATATTTTTCCTAGGTAGATCACATGATAACAAAGCTACACAAAAATTTTCATAACTTTATCATGCTTCTATATTTTCTTATGAAATAAATAAGAAATTGCACAATTTAGCATTTTCTAGAAAAAGACAAAACTGACTAAAACATTTTTCACCCAGCTCCTCCCTACCCCCAGCCACTAACACATGGGACCTGGTCAACTCCAGCAAACCGCCCGCGCTGACCGGCAGGTACTCGTCGCCGGCGACGTGGGCTACCCTGGCGTGCTCCTCTATCCTCCCCGCATCTCTTCCACGCCCTAAGCGAGCAACTAGGGCACCACAGCGAGCACAGCAGCGGCCACGGCAGTCCAGTGGTGCTTCGGCGTGGTAGAACTTGCTGACGGCAAGATCTCCGGCGACGAAAACGGCGCCAACAGCTTCCTCTGAACCTAGCGCACACGTATATGGTAACAGTTGAATGAATTAGGGGTCGCAGCGAGCTTGACCGCGACAGTGGTGGCACGGCGGCGCAAGGCATGGAGGTGCGACAGCAGGTTAGCGGCTCCGGTGGTCAGCTGGCCTAACTAGGACGCTGGGTAGCCTCAGGGTGGTCACCTCGACGTGCTAAGTGCGACGGTTGAAGCGGAGGTGGCGCGGACACGCAGGCTGACGACGACAGCGGCGGCGTGACCTACACGGTAGAGATAAAAGCGAGAAGTCGATGAGCTTCATGGAATCAAGGCGAAGCTAAAATGAAAAATGGGATGGCGAGAGGAGCTCCGAAGTGCGCTGGCCACGGCGGCTATGGTGGCTCGACCGCGACAAAAATGGCGCGCTCGGGCGATTGTGGTGGCGAGAGGCTAGGCAAGCGGGCTCAGGCGATGCGTAGGAGCGAGGCGATGCTATGGGCGCAGATAATTGGGCTGGGACGCCATGGCGGCAACAAATTTCACCGGTGAGCTAGAGCTTCTTGGTAGGGGCACAAACAGAGGAAGAAGAGGAGGACACCAGCGGCGGGGTGTTTTAACGACGCAGGCGCTTATAGTTGCGCCAGCAATTGCTTCAGCATGACCATGAAAGCAGCTACGTGGAGTCATGCACGAACGCAGCACTAGAGGACGTCGGACAGCGGCGAGCAGGCACTTGCATGGCAGCAGCTTGCCACCCTACTATTCATGCCTGACAGGACAACTTCAGATCACTCAATCTCCTGATTTTGCAAAATGACTTGATGAGCATCCTTAATCAAAGTTGTTCATCTACGTGAGATCTCCAACATTGCTTAAAGGCTCATCGTCCAAAACTTGCTAATTTAAGAGATTTTGAATTTCGAAGATGGGTACCTTGAAACTGAGAAACTGAATTCAGTTAGGGTTTTCAAAAACAGTTTTGGTTAGCAAACTTTGAGATTTTATTAGTGAACAAACAGGTATCAAACATATCAAACAATTACATGATAACATAGCTCAAACATAGCACTAATCAATGAAACAATTTTTGGACAAATTTTATTTATGATAATTCATTTATTAAATCTCCAAAGATTGAACTTAACAACCAAAAATCAGGGACTTAGTCAAAATAGCTAAGTATGAGAAATAGCTATTGAATCCAATCTTTAAGATCAAATTTACATATGTTTGATTTAGAAACATCATCAATTTTGGATTCCATGTTATAAAGCACACTTTGAACCACAAAGTTTATATTAATAAAATTTTAATTGTTTAAGCAAATTCTCATATATAAAATCACAAAATTTCTTAATCACTATTATTGACATTATTTCATGCAACAGACACAATTGCAACATATAAATGCCATAATTGAAACATGAATGCATTTATGCCACAATACTAGAAGATTATGCATAATGATGCTCATGATCAAGTTTTAATTACTTTTTAACATCTGGGATGTTACATAAGTGTGTGAGGGTGGAGAGATGAACTAGAGAGAGTTGTGAGTGAGGAGAGGGAGTGTGAGAGGGTGTGCTGGTGCTGCTGTTGGCCTCCTCCACGAAATGGGATAGGTGGCCTGACTTGTGGGGCCACAAGTGCTCCAAAGGCGACAGCTCAATTAAGTGCATGAAGTGTTCTAGCGGACGGTCTGTGGGAACACAAACAGTTTGAATTCTGAAAAGTTCTAAGTCTGTGTAAATGTTCAGCTAGAATGTTTCGTTGGTGTGTGAAAGGTCTAAATGGCTAGAGGGGAGGTTAATAGCCTAATTAAATTTTCTACAAATTATTAGAGAAAATAGTTAGTCAACTAAAAGGCGAAGCTTTTTGCTCTATCTCTACTAAATGTTGCAAGCCACCTATACCGCAATTCTAGTTCACTATGGTCTCTATGGCACACACACAAGGTCTATGTCACTACAACTAAACTAGTTGAGCTAGCTAACAACTAAAGCTACTAAGACACTAGCTAAGCTACTCAACTAACTAGCTAACTACCTCTACAACTAGATAAGTGATGAAGTAATGCAAGAGAGGTATGAGAGTATACCGCTCGTGGCAAGTGACAATCAATTGATATAAGTGAATACCAAGTGAAATCCAAGAGACAATTGACACAATTTTTCTCCTGAGGTTCACGTGCTTGCTGGCATCCTAGTCCGTGTTGTGAAGGCCGATTCACTTGGTGGTTTGCGAGCTAATAGACACCATGTCTAGCCCAACACTTGGGCGCCGCATGAACCTACACAATATGAGGGCACTCAACTTCACGAGCAATCCACTAGAGGTTTCTTTTGGCGCTCCACCAGAGAATAAGCCCAAGAACCCCTCACAAATCACGATTGGGATGGCCACAAAAAATCATCAACTCACGCCAATCACCGCAAGCAGCTCCAAGCCTTCTAGGTGGCGGCAACTACCAAGAGTAACAAGAGAACCGTAGCTTGAACGATCCCCAAGTGCCACTAGATGCAATCACTCAAGTAAATGCAATTTGGATCACTCCGAACTCACTTGGATGATGAATTAATCATGAGAATGGGTGGAAAGGCTTAGGCTTAGCTCACAAGGGTGTATGGATGATCAAAATGTCTAAGAGAGTGAGCATGAGCTAGCTAAGCTCTATTTATAGAGCCCTAAAGGTCATATAGCCGTTACACTATCGTGGGGGCTCCGGACCATGCACTGGACCCTAGTCCGGGCCATCCACAGTAGGGCCCCGATGCACCCTTTGACCAATCACGTTGCGTGCGCTTAGCGGCTGACAGCAGACCCTTCGCCATGCCAACACGCATTTAAAAACGACCGTTGCGTGCGCTTAGCGGCTGACAGCAGACCTCCGGAGCGGACTCTCGCACTAGAGTCCGGACCAACATGCGCGCGAGTCCGGAGCGATCTAGAGAGGATCCTTAGCGCATTTCAGCGTCTGGACCGAGTCTGGTCACAATGTCTAGACTCTGAATAGTAGAGTTTGGTCATTTTTCAAAGCTCTCTGTCCCACGCGGTTAATTCTTTGGACTCACGCTCATGGTCCGGACCAAGTCCGGACCGAGTCCGGTTCCTCGCCGTGCGCTTCAAGCGCCCCCATGTGTCCACCTCGTCTGAGCGCCCACAAACTGGACTCTGAGATCTTAGTCTAGACGCACTGCATAGCAAGGTCCAAAGCCAGTCAGCTCGAGCCCGCAGACTATGGTTTAGTTTTAGACCGACGCACCCCTCGGTCTAGACCCCCTAGACCTAGAGTTCGATCGCTCTAATTCAATGTTTTTCATCTCCAATCTCTTCACCCTTGCTCCCAGTGATAAACACCAAGTGTATCATCACTGTGCACGTGTGTTAGCATTTTCTCCAAGCATTTTCAAGGGCGTTAAGTTGCAAGTATGAATTCACTTAGTGGCATCTGATAATCATTTTAACCATGATTATCCCGTCTTCATAGTATGACTATCTATCCTAAACTGAATCACACCCTCTATGGTGTCTTGATTGGCAACACAAAATCCTATTTATACCTGTGCCTTGATCTCCATAGGATTTTTGTTTTTTCTCTTTCTTCTTTTCCAATTTGGAGCTTGATCATCATCACATGTCCATCTTCATCACCATGGACTCCATCTTGCTCCATCACTTGGCCTTGCACCATCTTATCTTATCCAAACACTTAGACAAGGATTAGTCCAATAGGTTTCATCAATTAGCCAAAACCAAACTAGGGCTTTTAATCTCCCCTTTTTGGTAATTGATGACAACCTTTCACAAAGATATGAATTAAAATCATTTTGGATTCATGTTGCTTGCCCAAGCATTTTTACCATGTGTAAAATATTTGGACAAGTTTCATAAACCCAAATTGGTAGCATTAGCTCCCCCTACATATGTGCTAATAGTATGGATTGAAAGCTTGCACATATGTATGGATAGGAAATGTGGGAGAGTAATGACTACCAAATGATGCTAAGGTGTAAAGAATGGACCTTTGAAGCATGATAACATTCGGAGTGTAAAGTTTACCACCATCCTTAGCACCATGGTTAGCTAGATATTACTTACAACAACAAAACTAGATCCCTCATGAGATCAACATTAGAAGCAAGGCTCTAGTAATACTTGAAAAACATTACAAATATCTAGCCATCATCCCATGCATGCTAGCTTTCATTTCATCAATCATGTTCTACAACTAGCATACACCACACAAGCATGGATATGAAATTTAAAACTTGTGTCATGCAAGCAAACATATGTAAATGCACATTCAAATGCATCAAGCAAGTTCATGAGCTTGCTCCCCTACTTGTGTGCTTCAAATTTTAATTGATCCCCTTCCTTTGTGCAAACTCCCCCTTTGTCATTAATCTCTAACCATATCTTTTATCTCTGTGAATTACTTCTCCCCCTTTGTCATTAATTAAAACAAAAGGTGAGCTCAAATTTTAGATTGGTTGAGTTAGCCAACTTGAAGTCAATGGGGTTATGTGAGGATGATTAGTTCACTTTGGTTCAATCTAGAGCATTTACCAAAGAAATTTAACTCGGTTTGATCTAAGGACAAGCTTCTTCACACAACTTTCATTGGTTATCTTGCCCATGTTGAGTTAAACACTTTTAGCTCATTTTCTAGATTAAACACTAGGTTTACAAGCCCACATACATGTCATATGCTACCACTAGATCATATCAAGCATAGAAGCAATGGTGGTACCATACAAGCATCAAAATCATTTGAGTTTCATGAATGAGCCTAATATACATGAGGAATGACTAGATGCACTAAACAAGTCATTAACAAAGGATGTATGCATGCCAATCAACTTTTACCTTGCTTTGCTTGAAGGAGAGGCATGTCATATGGGGGTGCATCAACACATATTTGAGAAGTCAAGTATGTTCAATTCATTCCTTATCTTGCAAAACGTCTTCTCATCAAGTGGCTTGGTGAATATATCGGCCAGTTGATCTTCGGTGCCCACACTCTCAATTGAAATGTCTTCTTTTTGTTGATGATCTCTTATGAAATGATGGCGGACAACAATGTGTTTTGTTCTTGAATGTTGAATTAGGTTGTTGCTGAGCTTCACAACACTCTCATTATCACATAGCAATGGCACTTGTTTGAATCTTATTCCAAAATCATCCAAAGTGGCCTTCATCCAAAGTAACTGTGCACAACAACTACCGGCCAAAATGTACTCCGCTTTGGCGGTTGAAAGTGCAACACTATTTTGCTTTGATGACCAAGACACAAGTGATCTTCCCAACAGTTAACATATGCCCGATGTGCTCTTTCTATCCACCTTACATCCTACATAATCGGAGTTCGAATATCCAACTAACTCAAATCTTGACCCCTTGGGATACCACAAACCAACATTTTATGTATGCTTCAAGTACCTCAATATTCTCTTTGTTGCCTTCAAGTGACTCTCTCTTGGTCAGGCTTGAAATCTTAAACACATGCATACACTAAACATCACCTTCGGCCTTGATGCGGTCACATAGAGTAGGCTTCCAATCATAGACCAATACAACTTTTGATCCACCATGTTGCCACTAGCATCACTATCCAAGTTTCCATTTGTCTCCATAGGTGTACTAATAGCTTTGGCCTCATCCATTCCAAACTTCTTGAATATGTCCTTGATGTACTTGGCTTGACTCACAAATGTGCCATTCTTCATTTGCTTGATTTGAAGACCAAGGAAGTAACTAAGCTCTCCAATCATGGACATCTCAAACTCATTAGCCATCATGTTTCCAAACTCCTAACAAAAGTCTTGATTATCAAAAAATGATGTCATCCACATAGATTTGCAACACAAACAAGTCCTTGCCAATTTTCTTGGTGAAAAGAGTGGTGTCAACCTTGCCCATCTTGAATCCCTTAGAGAGTAGGAAATCCCTCAACTTCTCATACCATGCTTGGTGCTTGCTTCAAACGATACAATGCCTTTATTAGCTTGTAAACATGATTGGGCTTCTTGTCATCTTCAAAACCAGGTGGTTGCTCAACATAAACCAACTCATTGATGTACCCATTCAAGAATGCACGCTTCACATCTATTTGATATAGCTAGATGTTGTGGGCACAAGCATAGGCTAGCAAAATCCTTATGGCTTCCAATCTAGCAACCGGGACATAAGTTTTCCAAAGTCGAGACCTTTAACTTGAGTATAGCCTTGTGCTACCAATCTTCCTTTGTTCCTTATCACTATCTCATCTTGGTCTTGCTTGTTTCCTTGTGAAGTTATTTGGTCTCTCAACTAACTCCCATACTTGATTTCTTGTAAAGTTATTCTACTCTTCATGCATGGCATTGACCTAATCAACATCATTCAAAGCTTCTTCAATCTTGGTTGGTTCAAATGATGACACAAATGAGAAATGCTTGTAAAATGAAGCCAATCTTGATCTAGTTTGGACACCTCTTGAAATATCTCCAATAATATGATCCAATGGATGATCTCTTGCAACATTGGTTGGTTGGAGGATTTGGACTTGATTGCTTGCACTTGGTTGGACATTTGATTAATTGATCCACTTGAGATGATGAACTAGCTTGTTGATCTTGCACTTGTTAGACTTGAGATTGATCATTGTCATGGGCGCCACTTGTACTAGCTTGATTAGTGCCAACTTGCACATTTGGAGAGGTTAACACTTGATTTTTGTCATCTTGCACTTCTATCACCTTTCTAGGCCTTATGTCACCAACATCCATATTCTTCATAGTATTGACCAATTGAATGCCTCTAACATCATCTAGATTTTCATCTTCTTTTTGGGAACCCTTGGTTTTATCAAATTCAACATCATGAACCTCTTCAAGAGTACTGTCAGATATATGGGCTAGGGGTATCCGCACCGCTCGTATATGTGACCATCGCCAATCTATTGGCCTAGCAGCCACCAAGAAGGAGGTCCGCAAGGGCTGACGTGATCGATCAACGTGGAGATCAAGGCAAGCCAAGATAGGCGTGTCTAGATGATAGCTAGGATCAATCTGTTGCGCATTCCGTGTAACAAACTAGGAATCCAATCTAGTTGCCCGATCGCCCTCTCTATAACCCTACCCCTCTGCCTATATGAAGGAGGGTAGGGACCTCGGGCTTGGGATCTCCATCTTCCACCATCCCAATCAACTACGTAGCTAGAAGCAACAACCCTAGTAATTGAGCATATGAATACAAAGGCAGCCGCACCACCAGAGTAGGGTTTAGTGCGCCACCGCATCCCGAACCAGTATAAATCCTTGTGTCTCATGTGCTACCATCTAGATCTGTCTACATGATCATGTTGCTAGGCATTGCCGAAGCTAAATAATCTAACAGTTGGCGCGTTAGGTAGGGGCCTTTCGCATATAGACTAATATCGTGTTTTAGATGGGAGTTATCTTGAACTTTGATGACAAACTAGAAGAAGTGCAGCCAGGCAAGAAGATTACCTTTGGCAAACTCGACTTCATCGATGACCAATTTAGGGACCTATGCGTCCAAGAACCCACACCAGTCGAGGAGGGAGAGCAGTCCCTCTAGATTCATGCTTTCACCATCGGTCTAGAGGAGGCTGTGGACGTAGGACCATCCACCCTCACAAGGCACCTAAAGCGCTACGCCTATCTTTTTGTCAAGGATGGATGAGAAGGTGAGCCTATCGCTACTTTTCATATCAGCAAAACCACGAATATAGCCCCCGCTTTAGGTCCGATACCGATACCTCATTGTTTGGCTTCCCAATCTTTGGGGAGATCAGAACAAATGATGGCAACTCATCACAAGACACTCTCGCAGGCTGCGGTGGAACCCACCAAACCTCCAATGGAGGAAGGCCAGCTGACGAGATCCTAACATATGGGTATGTTAAGCCTCGGGATCAATGGTTCCCGACCGAAGAGACCCCCTGACCGATCCCTCTAGGATCGCCCGGGGGCTCAGGGGCTATACCCATTGGGTATGCTTGCGCGCACCCTCAGAACAAAAAAACTAGACGAGCCTAAGCACGCTGCGGCCTCTGCTCATAGCTCAAGGGCCTGCCCAAGTCTTAGGCTCTCGATCAACGGGAAACCTGAGCCTAGCCCTTGGCTCCTGCCCGGCCTACAATGCCAGCCAAGGCCTAGGCACTAGAAGACACGCCCTGAGCCATCAAGGCTTAGGGTCTCTGTGACTTAGCACTTTGGGCGTGGCCTTGTCGGCCACTACCCCGATAGGATCACGCACAAGGCGTGACACAAGAAGACAAGCTCTCCTCGGCCTCAAGGGCTCAGGGGTTTCAAGGCCCATGCGTCAAACCCTCGGGCTTACCTTTTTTGCCACGAAGAAGACCCCAGAAGGTGTGCCTAGGGGAGCCCAGTCCAAGCTCACATAGCCTGACACTTAGTGTGTTAGAATAGGCTAGCCGGACGACACCTAGGGATTATTTGGCTGCACGACACCACCACGGTCCACAGAGCGCCGCTGCAAGACCCTCCTAGACTCTAGTGCATGTGGACCATAGGCTGAACCCCCAAACCGCCATGTACCCAACCTATCTCAATATAAAGGATAAGGTCGGATCCTAGGGCAGGACAATCCCAGACAGATGAATCCATTCCTCATTGATCCACTCATGCCCAGCGCCGAGAGTAGAGCAACCTAGAAAGGGGCACCGAGAGCTCCTCCACTACACCTGTCGTCTTCCTCCTCTCCAATAAGGGGAAGGCTCCACCGGTGGCGAGGCAACCTTAGGATTAGCACCAAGCTAACCCCTACCAAATCTATCTCTACCTCCTGTACACTCTGTTGTAACCCCTCAATTTTGGGTGCTCTTGAGTATAAGGATCATCATCTGCTGGACATAGGGCATCGATTGGCCTAAACCAAGATAAACTATTATGTCCTCTCTGTGATTCTTGTGTTCTTGAGTCCACCTGAGCCAACGGAGACACATAGTCTGACACCAACTCGAATAACAATGATTGGCATGGTTTCAACCCTATGACACTAGCCTCCAAATCCAACCAATCGAAGCAACCTTGATGATGCCCCTGATCATCAAGACTGGTGGGATGATGTCAATGTATCCAAACTCATCGATCCAGAGGCTTTCCGCCGCTATCTCTATAGCTATGACTAGCTACTCAAGAATTCAGATTTAGATCATGTTGATGATGAGGTCGCCTCACCCATGGTGGGCTCCAATCCCGAGCCCTCGCCAGATGAGTAGCCAGAACTCAGACAATCCCCTTCGGCAAAAGGATGAAATCTTCCCCTCAGTTGGGAATGATAAAGGGGTGGCACAACCGATTACTTGGGCGCCAACCCTGCATCGGGAGACTCCCAAATCTAGCCACACATTCTCATCAAGTGGCCAACGGCTGCAAGGAAGTGGGGTTTGCTGCTTTTCCTTCATTGGGAAAAGAACCCCCAATAAGCAATAATCGCAAGCAGATCCGTTCGAGAGGAACCTGTGCGACCATTGGTGCTATAATGACCTAAGTTCGTTACAATATAGGCAGTCATGTTTGGTCATTGAAAGAAGCAATCTCCTAAATTTTGGTGGAGATCCCTGGTACTCTAAATACAAATGATCGTTGAAAACCCACCAAAAATAACTCGCAATCATCCTCGAATAGACATGGTTAGGCTCATACCCAAACAAGGAGAGCAACCTCAAGCGGATTAGGAGATATCTTATTGACATCATCAACACCAAATCAACCTCAGCCAAGTACCCAAGGACATGATAACTAGGCCCCAATGCCAAGTCATTCAAGGATTGAATCAAATCGGCCAAGACAATAGGTTACTAGACAGTTCGCCAGTTCCACCGGACCATCCGGTGAAATTTAGGACAGCAGCAGTATGTGTGAAATGAGTTGTATGCCACTTAAGTGGGTGGGACCCACATATTAGCATGAAATGGGATAACTCTTAGCTGAAGCCACACTCTCTCACTCATCCTTCCATTTGCAACACTCACTCTCTCTCTCTACCCACTCAAGAACAAGCAAGAACCCTAGAAACTAGAGAGGGAGAGTTTGGAGAAGAAAAAGGAGAGGAGGAAGGGAAGCATCAGTAGCAACTCATGGACACCCTTCACTCCTCAAACCCCTCATGGTTAGCTCAAGGAGAACCACCCTCATTTCTTGGATTTTTGACCCAAAGATCTAATCCATAGTTTGTGATGCAAAGATAGGAAGTTTCTTGCTGGTGGTGGTTTCATCGTATGTAAGTAAGTTCAAGAAATCCTTATCTAGCTCAATCACCCAACAACTCCAAGGTTTATCCTTTGATTCATCTTTTTGGAATGTTTGCAAGGAGTTCATATGAAGTCAAGTCATGTTTGGATGGAGAAGTAGGAATGAAGAAGACTTGGATCTAGTTTTTGGTTATGGAAGCTCACAAATCTCAGAGCTAAGGATTTCATCTCGATCTCAAGTTTTGTCTTCATGTTCTCATGTCCCTAAGTTTGATCCTAAACCTATAGCCACACTTAGCAAATCAAGCTCAAAACCTAGCCATCTTGAGCCTAGTGAACCACCTAAGCCATCCTATATATGTCTTGCACATGAATAGATGGCAACTCAACACATCTAAGCTTGAAACCCAAGATCACCCAAGAACATAGGTTCTATCGACCATTTGATGGAGTGTCCGTCCAAGTCGACAGAGTGTCCGTTAGCTCTAGAAAACCCCCTATCGGAGCCTTATCTTCTATCAACCTGAGTCAGTGGAGAGTCTACGGTATCTCACGGAGTGTCCGCCAGTGTTTATAGCCAAGAACCCCCACAACCCGAAAGCACTGAGTTCTCAGCGGAGAGTCCGTGACCCTTCACAGAGTGTCCGTTGATTTATAGACTCAGTAACCTAGAAAATCCAAAACCTCCCAGTTCCTACCGGAGTGTCCGTCACCTTCGACGAAGCGTTCGTCAACCCAAATAGAGTCAAACCAGACCTAAGTCACCTCGAAGCCAACCTGACGGAGTGTCTGCCATAGTGGTTAGAGTGCTAACCAAGTAAATAGTTAGATGTCTTTTCCTGAGTTCTAGATCAAGCCTTTATCCTTGAGTCTCCCTCGGTTATCTTCAACCCAATCTTCATCTTCTGTCAGGAGCCACGTAGCATGAGGAACATGTATGAGTTGTCGTCTACAACTTCAAATTCGTTCGAGCGGGAAAACCAGGCAGGCACCCCACTATTATAAGCTCTATTTTGGATAGTTATTGTGTTTGATTATGAGTTGCGCATTACATGTAGATTGGTTAATCAACTTAATGATGCTTCATTAAGTTAGAACTACTCATCTTTTAGTTAGAGCCTATACTTGATTAATGGGCTTGGTATCATTTAATTGCTTACCTGCTTAGTAATGGTAGAAGTCAAGTGTGAGAAGGGAACTCATGCTTGCGCGTGTAGGATATTACACTAGGATAATCAACTACTAAAATGAATGACGGTTACAACCTCTCTACTTTCCTAATCTTGATTAAGGACTCAACTAAATCTTGATATATGAACCTGATGATCAATTTGGTAATTCTTGCTCAAGCGAGGGGTAGGTCACTGTGAGTGTGGGATCTCAAGTGACATAGCTCATGGAGCAGTTAAGGATCGTGCATTGGGATACGTGAGTCTGAGTAACCGCCTGTACAGACCACATGTCACATATGGTGGTGGCAAGCCTAGTAACTAATTGCACCGGTCTATCCATGAGACTGGCAAGAAGGTGGTGCCGGTTAGATGGTGGTAGCATTTATCGAGCACCAGTCGAACCTTTCATATGATATTCGGGCTGATTTAGAGAAAGGTTGGAAGACATGAGGCAACCCTTATCTTGTGCACAAGGTATGGTGGTTAGTCCCATTCTTCCATGTGGGTACAATTTGTACACCTCTGTAGAGTTTTGAAAGCCTGAAGTCCCTCGGCACAGACCCCTTATGGTTGTTCCTACTTTCTATACCCATGGTAGTGTAATGAACCAAATGTGATGATATGGTTTATGAATGATGATCACATCTCTTGTTACTATAAGCTTACTAATGCTAATACTTTAATAATGAATCATGAGCATGTCAATATAAGAAATGCCATAAGCTTTTCAGCAAATGTACAAATTCCTGATGATATTCCATGCATCCACCAAATATTTATATGTTGGAATTAAGTCCTACAAGTACGAAATGTACTCACGGTGCTGCTGTTAAGTTGTTTTCAAGGTGTGTTGCCTTGGTGGATGTGAGGTAGTGCTCTATTCACCACTGCATAGTAGACCATGGAATGGGTGAATCCAAGATGAACTACAAGTTAACTCCAACAAGAATCTGAGAGAATATGCGAAGAGTTGAACCTAGAAGGGGAATCTAAAAATTGAGTTTACCTCATGTCTTATGTATTTTTTATATTAAAATGATGTCTAGCAAACTCCTTTAACTAAATTAATTGTTGGGCATGGTGTTGGGTTTTATGTGCGTTGGTTTGTCATATGGGGTGTTTTGTGTCACTCGACCATTACAATGATCCTATGTTGCGACGGGTGCCACGTCGGTCAGGCCCGACCGCGACAAGCCGGATATCGGAGCGATGGTTGACTTACATGAGCAATCCATTTGTCAAACCACACATAACCTCAATGTTGTGCCATACATAGTTCTCAAATCTAATAACTTCTATGCTTTAGCGTTAACCCTATGAATTAAAGTAATCTCATCTCACTAGTCAATCTAGCCTCTCAACTCTTGGCACACAAATTATTTTCAAGAAGTAAAAGGTGGTTAACCTTGTAGTGTTTAGATCATGGGATCAGGAGGGAATGCTAGGAATCACCTTAGTGAGAACTAGAATCCATATCTAGGTCACCCTAAGTATTAGTCATGTTATGCTAAGAGAGTCGAACAGAGCAGTTCTGATCCTCTTATCTATCCTTCCTAGCCTTTTTGAGTCTCTTATCTTTCCTCACCCTAGAAGTGTCCCTAAGCCCAGGCTCCCAATCTCCTCTAGAATTCAGAGCAACCCCTTTATCCCTTATCTTGCTTTAGAATGTTTTTGGCAGAGTCTCCCTTGTATCTGGACCTTATCCTTTGAGTCACAACAAACATAAAGACAAGGTGCAAGCAAAGGTAACATCAACATCATACCATGGACAAGTCAGCAATGACCATCACCTCAAGTACATCAAGCAAGTTCAGACATCACAAAAGTGCAGTACATAACCATCCAACATGAGTACGACAAATAGGGAGTTCATACACAAGACCAACAAGTTCTAAGTTCAGTCCCTATTGGAGCGGACCCTACATCAATATCTTAGTGCTAAAAACATGAGAAGGTGGAACTGCGAAGCCATCAATGCTCACAAGGCTTGGAGTGGTAGTAGAGAAAAACACCCTGACAGTCACAGTCAATACGGGCCAAAATCCCTAGGCAGAAAAGATCCTGTAAGAAATGGATGAACGACGAATATAAGAATGGAGAATAGTAAGTCCGAAAACCGAATTATGGACCAAGGCAGGAGGCATAAGAGATAGACCTGTAACACAAGAACTAGACCTAATGGAAGGACATTGATGAGTCGTATCCGAAGGCAAAACCATCTGTAGAGGCACTGAAACATTAGGAGGAGCCACCTCGATTGGGACAGGAGCCGCATAGTAAAAGAGAGTTTTAATAAGAAAGTGCTTCAGAAACAACCATGTGGAGAGATTACATTCAAGTAAGGGTAAGATGAAAGAGAGCCTTGGACATGCCTTGAGAGTCAGGCCCTAGCACCCTGTCGGTCGTGGGTGATGGTGCTCTCTCCATGAAGGAACAGTCATGCTGATATGGCAGAAAGGACTAGTGTTGAACCTCGCATACCCCATAAAAATCCTCGACGGTGCAAAGTACTATGGCCATGATGTATGGATGCAACGCTAGTGGAGCACATACTTCCCGCTTGCACTCAAACATCTGGTTCACCATTGAATCCAGCAAGTTGAGCTTCTCCCCGGACATCACAACATAGATAATCTCAAGAAAAGGCCACCTAGTGGCGCAATCCTCAACTGTAGTAGAGGGCACAATGGTATGCCTCAAGATCTCATAGATCACCTTGGGAATCCTCCTAAAAATACCCTTTGGACAAAACCTAGAAACTTCTTGATAATGAAGCTCGGGCAACTCACCAGCCAGCAGAATTGGAAGATCAACAACCAATTTGCCCTGTTTCATCTTTCGGTAGCTTAGTCCAATAGCAGCAAGATCCCAGAAGGTAGCTGTTATGGGGTTAGAACCACAGTAAGCATTGTTGTTTGAGTTAGTGTTAGAGTACGTGTCTACGATGGCTCGAGTGGTCTCAAGAACACAAGAATCACAGAGAGGACACAATGGTTTATCCTGGTTCGGGCCGATCGGTGCCCTACGTCCAGTAGCTGATGATCCTTATACTCAAGAGCACCCAAAATCAGGGGGTTACAAAAGAGTGTACAGGAGAAAGAGAGAGATTTGGTAGGGGGTTAGCTCAGTGCTAATCCTAAGGTTGCCTCGCTACCGGTGGAGCCTTCCCCTCATCGGAGAGGAAGAAGACAACGGATGCAGTGGAGGAGCTCTCGGTGCCCCTCTCTGGGTTGCTCTGCTCTCTCTACTAAGTAGGAGCGGATGGATGGTGAGGAATGCAATGAGCTGTCTGGGATCATCCTCCCCCTCTAGGGATACCTTACCCCTTATATATCGAGATAGGTTGAGTATGTGGCGGTTTGGGGAGAAGTGCCTGTGGTCTACATGCACCAGAGTCTAGGAGGGTCTTGCAGTGGCGCTCTATGGACCGTGGCAGTGTCATGGAGCCGAAGAAGCCTTGGGCATTGTCCGACTACTCTATTCTGACATTCTGCATGTGATGCTATGTCGGTTTGGACTGGCCTCCCCTAGGTGGACCTTCTAGATTCTTTTTGGTGGCGAAGGAGGTCGACTCAGGGGCTGACGCACGGGCTCGGGAGTCGCCCAGCCCCTGGAGGCCGAGGAGACTTGTCTTCTTGTATCACGCCCTACACGTGACCCTATCACGGGAGCGGCCAGCAATGCCGCCCCTGAAGTGCATCACTGGGAGCCCACGAGCCTCGATGGCTCAGGGTTTGTCTTCTTGTGCCTGGTCCTTGGTTGGTGTTGAAGTCGTGTAGGAGCCAAGGGCCTAGCATGGGCGTATCGTCACTCGGAAGCCTAAGGCTCGGGCGAGCCCTCGAGCCTTGAGCGGGGGTTGTGGCATGCCTAGGCTTGGTCAGGTCTCTTTGACTGGGAACCATTAATCTAGAGGCTAAAAAACCCCTATGTTAGGATCTCATCAGGAGCCCCCGAGCCCTACATGGCCTCACTTGGCCTAGTTCATGATGGCGACAATGGGCTGAATTCGATCTTCTAGTGATCAAGCTAGCCATGGCAGGGATGGCTTCCACTAATGAGAGTGCGATGCCCTTTGTGGGGCCCTTTCCTAAGGTGAGATGGGGGCATTCGGCTATCGAGGCCGAGCAGTTGTGGTGCTAACCCCTTTTGGTCCTATGTCACGTAGGTCTATGGCACGAGCGAGGGTTTGGTGAACTTGTCTAGGAGTTATCAACTCTAGGCCTAGGGGCACCCTTCCTTCTATTCAGGACCTGCTGTGTGTTGGGTGATCGAGAGTGCGTTGGTAGCAGGCCCTGACCCTCTCGGGCTGGCCTTCTAGGGCCAACCTTCTACAACCATAGGTCAGGGTAGGGGGAGCATGCTGAGCTTGAGCAAGGGACCCTCATTGGGTCCATCGCTCCGCGGCTCTCGACCCAACTCTAGAGAGTTGGTTGGTTTTGGGGGTGCGCCGCCCGAGTGCCCGTCGATCGAGGGTCGAGTTGCTCTATTTAGAGAGTCGGCGCAGCCCTGAGGCCGTCGTGGGGCCTCCTTGTCAGTGGGCATGGTGGCTTCTGGGCACGTCCCTTCTGCTGATGCTCTGGGCAGGCGATTTGATGGCGCCTAGGCCACAGTCCCTGGTGGAGGAGTTATGGCATACACTCTCGGGCCATCCCACTTCATCTAGGAGATGGGACATCAGGCCATGTGGAGTAGATCTTATAGAGGAGGAGCTATGACACTTGGGGCACGTAGATCTAGGTCATCGATGGTGGCTGGAGAGCCCAAGAGTAGTTGAGTCCCCTCGAGTCTCACGAGGAGGCATGTGTGGAATGGGTGATGCGCTTGGTGGAAAGTGGAGCAGGGACTTGACTTGTTGTCAATGCCCTCCTAACTCCACCTTGACTACATGGCCACCATCACGCAACCGCTCTGAGGCGCGCTACGGGGATCGAAGGGGCACCTGGCTGGTTCCTCGGGGCCTCTTTAGCCGTCAATGGTTGATTAGAGGGCCCAGAGCTGCTCACAGCGCATTGACTGGTGCTATAAAGAGGGGCCCTAGTGACCCAATGCCTTCTATCCCTCCTCCCTCTCCTTCTCTTCTTCCTCTCAGATTCAACTCCTGGCGGCCATGGTGACGATGAAGTGTGACACCTCCCTCTGAGTGAGCCCGGCCTTCCATGCTGGGTGATCGCTCCCACAAGGGTGGAAGGATCCCAGCGAAGGGTAGTCATTGGTGCAGCATGGAGGGGGATAAAGAACCGTGGCACTAGGTGGGGGTTTGGCTCCTCTGGTGTAGCCGGCGGCCCAGGCAACCGTGGATCCCACCTCGACTGCCACTAGCGCCGATGCTTTCCCTAGAGAATGGAGGGATCCCGACGACATGGGTTGCTAGGGTCCTTCTGTTCTATCAGTGTATGAGCCAGTGTTCTAAGGACTCGCTGGGTCTTCATGCTGGTGAGCTTAGCCTGGCTCCATTGGCTCTAAGTGAAGGTCAGCGGGCATGGAGGCACCCCTCGACCTCAGCGTGTTCTCGAGCACCAATGGGGCAGGAGGCTTTCTCGACCTTTGCTGTGCCTGTCTGTGTGCCGTGGAAGCTCGGTCAGGAGTTTTGACCGAGCGACCGTGGCTTCCACCGCCGTGGTGGCGCTGTTCATAGTGGTTTTTTGCTGCCATATATTGTAATCGGGTCGTTCCCAATTAATGAAATGAAATTACTTTCGTTTGTAATCTCATTGCTCATGAGTCGTGCTTGGAGACTTAGGTGCCTCATTGGGATGGGCTGTTATGACTATAACACCCTAGGTGTTAAGCATGCATTTATCATTGGCATTGCGTGATTACAAGCATCATTGATCATTCATGAGCATGAGCATCTCAAATTTTATCTCTATAATTGCTTATATCACATGTGTTTGTCACTAAGTGCTTTACATATGCTAGGGTTTACATGTAACCAATGTATAAAATGTTTGTGGGACCCTAGGAGTACCTTAAACATGTTTAGAATGTCATATGGAACAACTTTGGTATTCATGACTTGGACCAATTTGGCCTCTAAGTCATGGTTATAGTGTAAGTTATCATTTTCAAGTTGCATGTTTGACCTAAGTTGAACTATACACTAGAGACTTTGCATGGCAGTGCACCCTTAAGCAAAGTTGTAGTACTTGATTAGAGCAACAACTTTTATTTTTGGGTCAAGGTCTAATTTTGTGCTTAACATGGTAAAATCGTGCTCAAAAAAATCAATGCAGTGTTGTTTTGAAGACTTAAAAATTTCTCAGTCTAAACTGCATTTACAGTTTCAAGTACCCTAGTTTAGCGCGTATAGCTTGAAATCTATGGTGATCTAGGCTAAGTTGGTATTGGTAAAGTTGTAGTACTCACTTAGCTCTATCACATATTTCTTTTGGTTTAGCAAATCATTGCACGGATTAGGATTTTTGGTCGCTTGAAATCGCGCGGTCAGTCACCTGCAATTGCTCGATTCAGAGTTTTAGCTCGCCGTGGGTGGCCGACCGAACACTGATTGTGACCACCGCATGGCTGCCGTAGGCCAGCATCGAGCCCCCATCGTGGCCGAGTGGCATGTGATAACCATGATGCCGTGCTACTCATTTCCCTCTCTCATTTGCACTCTTTCCCTCTCTGCTGCTCCCTCTCATGCGAGCAATGGAGGCACTGAGCTGCCGACACCATTGCCGGCCGCTCAACACCTCACCGCATTCACACCGCTTTATCGTCGCAGCCATAGCTCCACTATGTTCCCACCACCTTGCCGAACCCCTTTGTGTAGCCAGCAGAGCACGGTAAGGCTCCTGTGCTATGCTACGGCCATCGCCATTGTTCTCACCGTCGTGCCACACCGCACGTGGTCAGGTTCACCATAGGGTGTAGAAGCTCGACAGAACCCTAATTTCACCATCCGGCCAACTCCAGTCAGTGCACCATCATCCCTAGTCCACCGTGTCGCCATTAGCGCCGCTGTCTCCCATAACTTCTGTAATCGGCCCAACCATCTACCCCATTGAGTGCGGAAAGGCGTGAGGAGTCTAGTGGTGCCGGTGCCATCATCGGAGAGCTCACCATCAGCGAACTCCAGCTAGTCAACACCGGTGCTCTGCCTTGTGCCGATGACACGTGGGCCCGGTTCACTCTAGGGCCCCAGCTATCAGCGGCTGTAGATCTAATTCTAATGCATTTTTTCTGATATAGATGCAAACTTTGAAAAATCATAAGTTGAGTTGTAGATGTCTAATTTTGGTGAACCAAATTTTGTTGGATTTCTCATGAAGTGTAGTATTTTATAAAAATACAAGATGCACTATTTCTAGTATTTTTCTGGGAGAATAACATGTAGCTAGATAACTGCTTTTTGAATGGTTTCTATCTTGAAAAATGCATAACTTGAGCTTGGTATGTGCAAAAATTGTGATTCCAATTTTGTTGAGTTTGTATTGACATGCTATAGCTAGGAAAAATACTAAACTAGCAGTAAACTTGACTGGAGTAGGGTATTTCTATTTATCTTTTAATAAATGGTGTTTTCTGAGGAAATTCATAAGGATAAAAATAAGTAACATATTGTCGCACCCAATTTTGTATAACAAAACCAAGTGCTCATATATGTGCACCAGGATGTCCAAACACACATATAATCTCAAATTGCAATAATATCAAAGTAAAGTACTTTATTACATCGCATAATCTCATCACATAATTGCCACAAGTCTTGCTTGTTGGCAATATTATTACATAGAGTAGATAATTGAGCCCAATTTGCCACAGGGACTCCAACTAGGGGACATCTTCCTAGTAGTCCTAGACATCCTCTGAAAACTCTTCCTCTATATTATCTATTGCCTATCTAGGATTTTCACTGAATGTAAAACAAGTGTAAGCTCACCATGCTTAGCAAGTATATCAAAGGGATCTATGAGGCTCAAAGGCTGGACACGGTTTGACTACGGTTAGCAATTTTAGTTGGTCAAGTTTTAGCATCCTGAATCACTACTTTATTGATTAAACCCAACCCAATTGGTAGTAATGAATAATCAAGATTTTATCAATTTCCCAACCATCCATAGTAACCACTAATCATGAAGGATCCAGATCGCTCGTATCCGTGAGCACGACTGTTATAACAGGCTAAATATTTCTGTAGAAATTGTACAACTTTACCCACCAAGCCATGATTCCCTAATGCCAGGGTTTGCAAAGCCCACATCACCTCTACCTAGGAAGTGTGGCAGGGTTTCACTACGTAACCCTTCGCTAGTCACACTAACAGGTCGTAGCTGCTAAGGTTTTAGCCGTCTAGCCGTATGTGGCCCTTCTCTAGGAGTGGCACTCGTGGTCGCGGCACGGTACACACCCTAGCAGGAAAAGAAACATACCAACTAGTGCCCCCCACTTGCCCTTATAGAAAGCTATAGATGAGCTAGTATAATCTAGTTTATAGGTTAAAGTCAGAGCCATATGACACTCGGGGTTGTACAAAACCTCCTGGGTGGCCACTTCAGGATTAAGTCCTTATGGAGAGGCACTAGAGCACTTAACCTAGTACTCCAGCCCCCTAATTGTTGCTAAAAAACTCTATTTTAACATATTGCATAATACCTTTAGTCATGTTTAACAATTATTTTATGTTGAGCGCTGCAGCATCTATCCAAAATGCATCCAACCATAGGTATCAAGGATATGTGGTACAAATAGTAATCTAGGTAAAGTCCTTAAAGGTAATTCAAATTTAAACACATGCATGAATATGAATTATAGAGTTCATAGGTACAAGGGGCCTTTGCTACACTTGCCTTCTTCAAAGTCTCCTTCCTGGTACTACTGGTCACCTGACTAATCCTCAGAAACCTCGAACTGATCACCCTCTAAACGTGTTCTAATTCACCAATCAAGCATCCATTCCAATCATCACATGCGTACAAAGATACTTCTATTAGAACAGTACACCAAACAGTAGAAACATAGCTTGAAAATCTTATAAAACTAATCTACGTACTGCTACGAACACATGAGCAAAAGAATCACTCTAATCGGACTTAAAACACAAAAGTTTTGCATGAAATAAGGTTCTAGTGGCATTTTTGTAAATAAAACAAACTGAAATTTGAATAAAACCGAACTGTAACGTGTTCTTGGACTGTGCGCACTATTACTTAGAAATAGAGGGCTAAATCGGAAGAAAATAGGACTAAATAGAAATGATTTTGAACTATGGTTGGACTGCGGGTTGATTCCTTAAAAACCCGGGGGCTGAACTGCAAAAATGCATGGCTGACCGCGGGTTGACCCACGTTGCCGCTGACTAGGCGCCATGCGGCGTGCTCTAGTTGGTCCGGTGCACCAGATGCGCGTGGACGCGCTGACGTGGGTGCTGTGCACCGCGTCCATGGTCCATGGTGGACCGATTACATACTCCGAAGGGGTATCTAATCTAAGCCATTTATCTGTGATCGAATGGCGCAGAAGAACGGGTGGACTCCCCTCACTGGCGTGCAATGATAGCATGGCGACACCATGAATGCCGCCAGCCCGAGCTCACCGGTGATCCCCTATACGACAATTCCGACCGCCTCAGACCAAACCGAGGGCACGGGAGCGACGAGCGCAACGACGCGAGTTCGACATGGTACAAAGGAAGGGTGGGGAAGCATGTCGGGATGATGGCCCCATGGTGGCACCATGGACGGCGCGATCTGGAGCTCGCTGATACGGTGCTCCAGAGCGGCATTTATAGAAAAGTGGGTACGTGAAGATCGTGTGGCTCACCGCGAGTCCGAGGAAGGTGTTCGCTGCGTCCTGGAGGGCTCCAAGGGGTCCGGTCGATGGCGATGGTGAGCTTTAGAGGGAACCGTTGTCGGTGAGTGTGAACCCGTGCGGTTGGTTACCAAAACGAAGAGAGGAAGGCACCTATAGATGCAGCGAGGCATGACGGAGCTCCTAGGTGAGACAGCGATGACGATTGGGCATCGGAGCGGGCGGATTACGGGGCGACAGTTCGAGTTTGACTGTGAACAAAAAAGGAGAGGAAGGGCTTGGCGGTGGGTCTTATAGGTGACCGGGCGTGGCAGAAATGGGAAGCAGGCGTGGCAGAGCGGAATTAATGGATTTCAAAAACCTTCCGTGGCTGGCACGGGGTGCGGCGGTGGGCTGCCGTGGATGGCATGCGCCATCACCGGGGATGAAGAAGGAAGGAGGAAAGGGGTGACTGACGTGTGGGTCCTGTGACGCAGTGGGTGAGAGGGAAATGAGCGCGCGGGTGTGGGCGTGGAGCTGGGCCACGTTACGCGCGCGCGTGCGGAGGAAGCGAAAGCGCTGGAGCGGGCCGCCGGGCAGCCCGCGCTGTTGGGCCGCGTGCGCGAAGGAGGAGGGAAGGAACGGTGCATGGGGCTGGGCCGCCAGCAGTCCTAGGACAAATTGGAGTGCGGGTGAAGATAGAAAAAAGAAAACTTTTACATTTTCTGGTTTTTGCAAACTTGCTTCGAATTCAAATTAGATTTGAATTCAAAGCCACTCAACTCTAACCCTACACTCAAACAAAAACCCAAATGCTTCGGCATGAATGCAGCAATCATGTTACTAAATCTTATAGTAAATTTTAATTAGCCAAAAGTTATTATTTAGCCAAGTTTAAAATGCATAAAAAATAATTAAATGCTCAATTTTAATTACTAAATTGTATTAATTTTTTAGGGTGTTACAAACTTACCCCCCTTAAGATGAATCTCATCCCCTAGATTTGGATAATTCGAAAAGATTATGATAGTCAAATTTCAGATCATCCTCTCTTTCCTAGGTTGCCTCATCCACCGAATGCCCGTTCCACTAAACCTTACACATTCTTATAATCCTGCTCCTAGTGATTCTCTCTGTTGTTTCCAAGATTCTCACTGGATATTCTTTGTATGATAGATCCTCTTGGATATCTAGTTCATCCAAAGGTAACTATTCTTCAGGTACTCTCAAACATTTCTTAAGTTGTGATACATGGAAAACATCATGAACACCTGAGAGCTGTTCTGGTAATTCTAGGTGGTAAGCAACTTTTCCTCTCCGGTTGATGATCTTGAAGGGTCCCACATACCTGGGTGACAACTTTCCCTTAGTATGGAACCTCTTAACTCCTCTCATAGGTGAAACTTTGAGATAAACAAAATCACCAATCTAAAACACCAAATCCCTTCTTCTCGTGTCAGCATAGCTTTTCTGTCGAGACTGTGTGACCTTCAAGTTTTGCCTTATTGTTTGTACCTATTTCTCCGCCTGTTGCAAAACTTCTGGTCCAAAGACTTAACTTTCCCCCATTTGATTCCAAAATGGTGGTGTCCTACACTTTCTGCCAACAACACTTCAAATGGTGCCATCTTAAGACTTTTTTGGTAGCTATTATTATAAGAGAATTCAGCATAGGGTAAACTCTTATCCCAACTTGTCCCGTACTATAAAGCACAAGCTCTCAACATATCCTCTAAAATTTGATTTGTTCTCTCGGTCTGCCCATCTGTCTGAGGATGATAAGCTGAGCTAAAGTTCACCTTCGTGTCCATGGACTCATGCAACTTCTGCCAAAAATGAGATGTGAACTGTGTACACCTATCTGAAACACTCTTCTTCGGTACTCCATGTAAACACATAATCCTTTCCATGTATAGCTCTACCAACTTTGCACTAGAGTAAGTTGTCTTGACAGGAATGAAATGTGCTACTTTTGTCAGACGGTCTACAATTACCAAAATAGAGTCATATCCCCTCTGTGTATGGGATAATCCCACTATGAAATCCATTCCAACTTCTTCCCATTTCCACTCGGGTATCTTCATAGGTTGAAGTAAACCTACTGGCCTCTAATGCTCTACCTTTACCCTTTGGCACGTATCACATATGACCACATGTTCAGCTACATCTCTTTTTAGTCCATACCACCAATATCTCTCTTTAAGATGAAGATACATTTTAGTACTCCCCGAGTGTATAGAATAGGTCGAGTCATGAGCTTCCCTCAAAATAGACTCTCTAATAGACTTCACTTCTGGCACACAAATCCTTTTACCAAACCATACTGTTCCTTGATCATCCATGTCGAAACCTAGGGCTTTACCAATCACTATACGTTCAGCAATATCTTTGATTTTCTCATCATTTAACTGTCCCTTACGAATCTCTCATTCTAAAGTAGGTTCTACCTCTAACTCCATAGTGTTAGCCACAATATCCAAATTCAGGTGTTCAAACTCCTCACACAACTCTCTAGGTAATTGAGTTGTATAGGCCATGTTAACATAACTCTTCCTACTCAAAGCATCTGCTACAATGTTAGCCTTTCCCGGATGATAGTGTATCTCCAAGTCGTAATCCTTGATCAACTCTAGCCATCTGCGTTGCCTCAAATTTAGATCTAACTAAGTGAATATATACTTCAAACTCTTATGATCCGTATAAATCTCACACTTATGACCAATCAGGTAATGCCTCCAAATCTTGAGAGCATGTACTATAGCTACTAACTCTAGATCATGAGTCGGATAATTTAACTCATGTTTTCTCAGTTGTCTAGATGCGTAGGCAAAAACTCTACCCTTTTGCATAAGAACATAACCTAGACCTTGCTGTGAGGCATCACAATAGATAGAGAAGCTTTTGGTAAGATTAGGTAAGACAAGCACTGGGGCAGATGTCAGTCTCTTTTTCAACTCCTCAAAACTATCCTGACATTGCTTAGACCATACAAATTTGGCATTATTCTATAACAGGGCAGTCATAGGTTTGGCTATCTTAGAGAATTCCTTGATGAATCTCCTATAGTAACCAGCCATACCAAGAAAACTCCAAATCTCATTAACATCCTGAGGTGGCTTCCAACTAAACACATCTCTAACCTTCTTGGGATCTACTGCTACTCCTCCATTAGAGATTATGTGGCCAAGGAAAGATACTTCTTTTAACCAGAACTCACATTTGCTAAACTTAGCATAGAGCTGATGTTCTCTAAGATTTTGCAATACTAGCCTCAAATGTTCCTCATGTTCTTCTTCATTCTTAGAGTAGACTAATATATCATCAATAAACACGTCGACAAACTTATCAAGATACTCCATGAACACTTTGTTCATCAAATACATGAAGTAAGAAGGTGCATTTGTTAGACCAAAAGACATGACTGTAAACTCATATAATCCATATCGGGTCACAAAAGCAGTTTTGAGAATGTCAGAACGTCTTATTCTTAACTGATGGTATCCAGATCGAAGGTCGATCTTGGAAAATACACAAGCTCCTTTTAACTGGTCAAACAGGTCATCGATTCTAGGTAGTGGATACTTGTTCTTAATTGTGACCTCATTAAGTGACCTGTAATCTATGCACATTCTTTGTGTACCATCTTTCTTCTCTACAAATAATACAAGTGCTCCCCAAGGTGAAGAACTAGGTTGGACATAACCCTTATCTAGTAGTTCCCTTATTTGTTTCTTAAGTTCTGCTAATTCATTCACTCCCATTCTATAAGGTCTCTTAGCTATGGGTGCAGTTCTAGGTAAAAGTTCAATTATAAACTCAATATCTCATTCAGGTGGCAAACCTGGTAACTCCTCAGGGAAGACATCTAGATACTCATTTACTATCTGTATATCCTCTATGGTTGTGCCCATCAATTGATTAACCTGATAGATTTCTGAGGCTGACTGTGTTGCTACATACTCAACTTTCTCTCTAGATGGAGTGGTTAGATTCATGAAACTATTCCCACAATTTATAACTATCTTCTAGGACCTCAACCAATCCATACCCAGGATAACATCAATTCCAGATGAGTCTATGACTACAAGGTTGGCTTGAAATTCTACCCCCCTTATGATGAGACTAGCAGCTAAGCATATCCAATTTGCTTTCATTTCCCCTCCAAGTGAGTTTACTAACATGGGTTTCTTCATAACACATACAGGAATACCATGCTTCTTTATGAAAGTATATGCTATGAAGGAATGCGAAGCACCAGAATTGAAAAGAACTATAGCTGAGTTTGAGTTGACCGGAAACGTACCGATCACCACATCAGGTGCCTCCTGAGCTATCTCTACGGTCACATGATTGACCTTTCCACAGACATAGTTATGCTGCGTATTAGCCATCTTCTTTGGACATATGTTGGAGTAATGTCCTGGTTCTCCACAGTTGAAGCATCTGTTGTCATTGACTGCATTTGGCACCTTTGGTGCGCTATTCTTTGGGGGAGCATTAGGGACATTGCCCTTCATAGGAACATTGTTAGCTTGCTGCTGACGCTGAACTAGTGCCTTGTACTGTTGCTGCTGATGTGCACGCTGTGGCTGCTGGTTGTGGTTGATCAAGTTTGACTGACCTTGATAGCGCTGTTGTGGGTAAGCTTGCTAAGGAATAGTGCAGACATGAGTGTTGTTCCTGGGTTGTTGCCCTTGGAATTTCCTCTTCTTGTACTCCATTTGACGGCCCTTGTTCTCTACAACCAAGGCCTTGTCCACTAGCTGCTGGAAAGTAGCAAAGGTATGGGACATCAGTTGGTACTGGAGACCATCATTCAGACCTTCCATGAATAGCTCCTACCTCTTCTCATCATCTTCCACTTCAGTAGGTGCGTACCATGACAATTGTATGAATTTGTCATGATACTCCGCCATGGTCATGCCTCCTTGTTTGAGAGTAAGGAATTCCTTCTTTTTTAGCTTCATCAACCTAGCAGGAACATGATGAGAGCGGAAAGCATTGCGAAATTCTTGCCAAGTTATGGGGTTAGCTTCAGTACGGCCAAAGCGGAATGACTCCCACCAATCAAGTGCAGCCCCCTACAGTTGCCCAGCTGCATACAACACTTTCTCCTTGTCATCACATTATGCAATCTCAAGTTGCCTCTCAACTGCACGTAATTAGTCATCAGCTTGGAGAGGGTTAGTGGAATGCTTGAAGACATGCGGATGTCCTTTCAGAAACTCTCCCCTCTTGTCTCTAACTTGAGGGGGTGCATTCCCATTCCCATTATTCTGCATGCTCTGAGCCATCTACTGAAGCAATTGAGTTTGCATCATCATCAGTTGCTTCATAGTAAGAGGGGGTGGCGGTGGCAAGTCCTCGCCTCCTTGGTTGTTCCTCTTGGTGTTCACCATCTGTAGATACATCATATAAGTCTCGTATGTCCAAAATATATAACCTTTAAGAGATAATGGCCTAATGAGAGTAGGTATCACCAGATCAAAGACAATATATATATAATGGCCTAATGTGAGTAGGGTATACAAGAAGATAATTGTTCTGAACTTTCCGGCGAGTTGGACAGATAGCAGAAAGCTTATGAAATTCTCTAGAACTATCATTTAGAACACATTCACAGATTCTAAAGTTTAATCAGGCAAAAATAGACGACAAATAGTACTGCTCTATATTTCTAACAGCATAGAAACATCAATTATAATAGATGTATCTCACAATTCATAACAGGTATTGAGGTGATTCTAAAGTCAAAAGGAAGATGCAGAAGTCTACTTATCTCCATAAAATTTTCATGACCATTGAACATCTAGAACATGAGATATGAACTGATAAACATGGACTGCTCAGAATGATACCGAATGGACAACAAGATAAAAAAAACCCAACTATTTATTCATATCATCCTTAAGCCATAATCTTAAACTAAGTGACTGTGGGCATGCCCACAAATCATCACAATCATGACAAAAATCCAAATCAAGCATTGTTCATCATGACAATCATCCAACCACTCAAGTGACAATTGTTCAACCATTGAAAATAAAAGAAACTAAACACACTCTCGCACATCTATGCATGTTTATTACATATTGATGGGAAATCATCCTATGGGTCGATGTTGGTGCTGGTGTTGGGGTCTCCATAGCCTCCTCTATTCCTTGGGGGCAATTCAGCAGGAATACTTGGCGTCTCCACATCATGACACCTTGTTGTTGTTCAATGTAGCATTCTCAAGGTCAAGCTACAGGTATGCCTTCCCCATGACATCTAGCTCATCCAAGGTTTGATCCAAGTCAGTGTTGGTCTGGGCCAAGCTCACCAGGGTAGGCCTAAGCCTATGGTTCTCCTCCCCAAGTGGTGTAGTGATGTTGTAGGTGGACTGGCCGCTTCGACGGCGGGGAAGATAATGATCCTCCTCCCATTTGATGTCATCGAAGTGGCGGTCACGATTGACCACCAACGCCTATCGAGCAGCATCTCGGATGGCGGCTGCACATGTGAGCCATGCAATGATAGCATGGTGGATGTAGCACACCCAACCCCCTTCGCAGATGTACACCTCTGTCTCCCAGAAGCCGGTGTAGTCGGGGTGGGTCCAATGCTCCGTCCTACACTGCATGGTGCACCTAGTGTGGTAGCGGTGTACAAGGGAGAGAAGCTTTGGGTGGTAGTAGGCATCACCCTACAAATCATAGTGGATCTCCATGGTCCACCCCTTAGCTAGTAGTGCAACATGGTAGTCATCACCATCACCACCACCATCTCCACCGTCTCTGTCACCATCACCACCATCATCTCCACTATCATCTCCACCATCTCCATCATCACCACCATCATTACCCCCATCATTAGAATCAGAGTTGTTAGAAGCATCACCATCATCAGGATCACCAGCTCCATCCTGACCCCCCTGTTCATCTTCCTCCTTGGGATCCTCCTCAGATTCTTCTATCTCTATAGGCTCCTCATACATGTAACCCTCTTTAGTCTCCTCATCCATAGGTTCATCCTCCATCTGGTCCTCCAGAGGTTCCTCCATGGGCACCTCCACAGGCGGTTCCTACTGAGGCTCCTCCGCCATGTTCCTCAAGGCCTCAACTAGGTGTGGAGGAACGTGCTTGCAAAGCGTGAATCTCGTCCTCCTTGTTGGCATCACAATGGTACGCTTGTGGGCTGTCCGCTTGGTGCGGGCCATCTATAAGATTGAAAAGGTTGAGTATTAGAATAAGATAATTTTGCAACAGATAATAGACATAATATAAGCAAAAAATTTTATAGTGAATTAAAGGTAGCAAAATAAAGATAATGTGATCCTAAAAACATCCATTTCTAACTAGGTTTATCGTCCTACAGTCAGTTATAGCTCTGATACCAATTTGTCGCACCCAATTTTGCATAACAAAACAAAGTGCTCATATATGTGCTCCCAGGATGTCCAAACACACATATAATCTCAAATTGCAATAATATCGAAGTAAAGTACCCTATTACACATCCATCACATAATTGTCACAAGTCTTGCTCATCGGCAATATTATTACATAAAGTAGATAATTAAGCCCAATATGCCACAGGGACTCCAACTAGGGGACATATTCCTAGTAGTCCTGGACATCCTCTAGAAACTCTTTATATGTATTATCTGTTACCCATCTGGGATTTTCATTGAATGTAAAACAAGTGTAAGCTCACCATGCTTAGCAAGTATATCAAAGGGATCTATGAGGCTCAAAAGCTAGACACAGTTTGACTGCGGTTAGCAATTCTAGTTGGTCAAGTTTGAGCATCCTGAATCACTATTTTAGTGATTAAACCCAACCCAATTGGTAGTAATGAATAATCAAGATTTTATCAATTTCCCAACCATCCATAGTAACCACTAATCATGAAGGATCTAGATCGTTCATATCTGTGAGCACGACTGTTATAACAGGTTAAGTATTTATGTAGAAATTGTACAACTTTACCCACCGAGCCATGATTCCCAATGTTGGGGTTTGCAAAGCCCACATCACCTCTACCTAGGAAGTGTGGCAGGGTTTCACTATGTAACCCTTCGCTAGTCGCACTAACAGGTCGTAGCTGCTAAGGTTTCAACCATCTAGCCGTATGTGGCCCTCCTCTAGGAGTGGCACTCATGGTCGTGGCACGGTACACACCCTAGCAGGAAAAGAAACATACCAACTAGTGTCCCCCTCTTGCCCTTATGGGAAGCTATAGATGAGCTATTACAATCTAGTTAACAGGTTAAAGTCAGAGCCATATGACACTCGGGGTTGTACGAAACCTCCTGTAACAACCCAAAAATCCACACATCAAAAATCACAACTACAAAATTTTTGTTTAAACCCTATGTGATGTTGAGTGACACATGTAGAAGCCAAACCCTAGTTTTGGATTAGATGTGACCCAACTAGGTTAAAATCATAAAGCATAGTTTGGTCTTATGCCACATGTGTAATTAAATTCCTAAATAAACAAATCATGCATGCATCCTTAATTCCACTTGCGATTTGGCTTATGTGATGTTTAACTAACTTAATATTTATGATAAACCCTAAATAAAGAATTATTTGTTGGAAGAATAAAACACCCCTATATAAAAACTACAACTATTTTTGTATAACAAAAATAGCAAATAATCCCTAATATATGGGATGTATTTTGACCACCATTTGAAACACCTTGTGAGACCCACTACATAACTCGAAGCTCAAGTTTAAACTCTAACTAAATTTGAATCGAAGCAAAAGAAATAAAAGAGAAAGGAAAGAAGAGGAGGAAGAAGAGATGGCACGACTTGCCTCTCGACCAAGCCCAACAGCCAAAGCCTCTTTGCCCTTTCACGCAAGATAGCCCACAAAGCCGACCCAAAGATCGCCGCTTTGCCGCGCCAAGACGACGACGCCGACAAGCCGGGCCCATTGTCAGCCATCACGCGCCACACGCAGCCACAACGCGCCAAGCGCCTGACGACCCGACCCCGCTTGTCAGCACAGTAGCGTCTTCTTCCCCTCGTTCACGCATTCTCCCTGCGCGACCGGAGGCCGACCAGGGGATCACGCAAGAAGCATGACCCTATTTCCCCTTGCACCGTGCCTACGCTACCGCACGTGGGCCATCGGATGCGCCACACGCATCACCACCGCCCGATCGCCATCCACCATTGGAGCCCTTGGAGCTCGACTATAAAAGCCAACGCCCGCGAGCCCTAACCCTCAGCCTGTTCGCCATCGCCACTAGTGGCACAACACCACACCGCGTCAAGCCGAGAGAGAGGGAGGAGGAAGAAGCAAGGAGGAGAAGGAAGCCGCTGCGGAACCGGACCTCGCCAGAGCCAGGAGCGCCGCCCCGATCAGCTACAGCGATGTAGCTGCTCGGCACGGCACTGCATCACCTCATCACGGCCTTGCCTCGCCACTACACCGCCATCCTACCTCCACGAGCCCTACAGTGAGCCACGTTGTTCATCGCTCACCGCGCTAGCCATAGTCGCCATGAACGCCACCGCGTTCCCACAGCTAGGGGATGCAGAGGTGGAGCATTCCCGCTCCTGGACACGCTGCACACGCACCGCACGCGCACAAGCCCAAGGCCTAGCCTCACCGACCCCTAGCGGCTCGAGAACACCAGCACGACCACCCTACACGCCATGGCCGAGAGCACAACCATGGCGAGACCACCGCGTCTTCTATGTCGCGGTAAAGGCGACGTTGACATCCCGACTGGCTCCGCCATGACGAAAGACACACCGCACTCACCTTAGCCAAGGATGAAGCCCACCAGAGCCCTACGTTGCCGCACCACACCTCGTTGGAGCGCCACCGCCTCCGCTTTGCCCTGACCACCGTGGCCGGAGGCGTTGAGAGCTCTCCGGAGCCCCTTCGACCTGCTCGCCATGGCCGTAGTAGCGTCGGGGAGCTCGTGCGCACCACCAATCTCCGGTACCGCCGCTACAGCCACCACACCGCCGCTCGCCGGTGTACGAGGACCGCCGCCACCGCGGCCAGCCAACTGGAGCCGCCCGGTGTAACACCCTAAAAATTGCCTCTTTTGAAATAGAGTTAAAATGATTTAAGTTGGAATTTTTGTGCACATGAAATATAGGGAAATTAAAATTTTCATTAAATTAAAATACATCATAAGGTAGCAACATGTTTGAGCATACATGCCATTGCATTTGATTTTATTGGATGAATGGTTTTAATTGAAAAGTCAAAATGGTTAAAATTCTTTTGAAATGAAATTAAAAATAGCTTTGAAATAAAAGAAAAGGAAAATTGAAAATAAGAGGATTTAAAAAAAATGGTAAAATTTATTTTTGGAAACTTACCAAAAATTACTCATTTATATTTGAGATGAAAAGTATATTGAAAACATACTTGAATTTGTTTTGAAATTGGCTTGGATTTGGAAACTCAAAGTAGAAAAAGGGATTTGTATTTGAAAAATATTTCTTTTCTCATTTTTAGCCCAACTCCAGATTTGGCCCAGCCCTCTTCTCCCTTCCCCTTCCTGGCTTGGCCCGCTGCTTGGTGGCCCAGCCGCTTTCCCCCCCTCTTTCCCGTTTACTCGGCCTCGGCCAGCTCGCCGCTAGCCCACTCCCACGCCCCTTCTTCTTTCCAGCGCGCCAGCCTGCTCCCACACCGGCCCGCTGCTCGGCGCTTTTCCTTCGCGTGCCTGCTGCTCCGCTCAGGTCGCTCTGCTCGGCCTGTCCCGCGCGTCGCTCGCATGCGCAAGCGCCCAGCCCGCTCGGTCAGACGCCGCACGCCGCCTCTTCCTCACTCACTGCACTCCTGGCCCCACCCGTCAGCCGCCCGTCAGCACCGCCTCCCTCCGTTTCCTTTCTTCTCCAGCCGCTTCCTTCCTTTCCTCTGCCCGCCGATGGCGCAGCCCCGTATGGCAAGCCGCCGAGCTCGTTTGGCAAGCGGCCAATCATCCCCGCTCCCTTTTCTTCCTCACCGCAGCCTCGCCCCGCCTTTAAAGCCCCGAGCCACACCCCTCCTTCACCCCTTTCCCCTGCTTGCGCTCAAGCACCTCGCCACCGCCGCGGCAATTCACCGAACCAACACCCCAAGCCTCGCCGGCGACGAGTCACGAAGGTTCGCCTTGTTTCACCGCGCCCGTAGGTAATGCCAATTTCGCGTTGTGGTTTTGTTTTGCCCGGATTTCACCTCACCCGCACCTCCCCCTCTCTCCAGCTGGCACCGCCGTCGGTTGTGTCTTCCCTGACAACCCGCTGCCCCCGTCACGCCAGCGCCGTCGGATCTGTTTTGCACGGTCAGGATTAGATCTGCCAATTCATTGTGTAACCGGTCCACCACGGACTCGTGGGCGTGGTCCACGGCGTCAGCGCACCGCGCCCACACGCCATGTGGTGAACCGCGCCAACCAGCAGCCGCCACATGTCAGATGAGTCAGCAGCCCGGTCAACACGCGGTCAGCCACGCCTGTTTTACAAAACAGCCCCTAGGTTTTTAGTGAATCAACTCGCAGTCCGATTTAGTTCAAAATAAATACAAATCAGCCCTGTTTTTATTCGGTTAGGCCCCTGTATTTTCCAGAATTAGTGTGCCCAATCCAAAATCTGTTTAAATTCAGATTTTTAATTATTTTAATTCAAATTTGAGTTCAATTAATTACAGAAATGCCATTGAACCTTATTTCATGCGTAACTTTTGCGTTTTAAGTCCGATTTGACCTGTTCAAAATGCGTTAGGACCGTATCTACATTCTCTACATGTTTATACTACTGTTAGGCATGTTTTCAACACTTGAAATTCGTGAGTAGATTTAATCTATTATTTAACTATAGGAAAATTTGTTTAAATCATAACTTATTTATTTTAACTCCAAAATAGTCCGTTCAAGTTGCGTTAGATTTGTAACAATGATATCTACGCATTAGTAATAATGTTTACTATATTGTTATTTATGAAATAAAATGGTTTAAATCATATCTTGATTAATGATTATGCAACTGAATTTTATACATAAAATATGATTTGTTTCACTTTTGTTTTATAATACAAATCTAAAATTGACTTAATTTAATCTATATTATTTATAAAATATCTTTTATATATGAATTCATATGGTTAACATAAATAAATACTATAACCTTCTTTTATAAAGCAAATCTCTCGGTAGTGGTAACTTTTCAACCGTAGCTCCGATTAGCGTGCTTCTCGCGACTGTGTGTTCGTAGTGATGCGTAGAACCATATTTCAATCTCTTTTACTTATTGTTCTATGATTGGTGTACTATTCTAATATAGATGCATTTGTATGCCATGTATGGATGTTTGTGTGGTGATATATGGTTCAGTCAATCGATGAGGTTTGCGTGGTGATCAAGAAGCAGTTCTCTAAAGACTAGAAGCTAAGAATTGGAAGCAGAAGATAGAAAGTGGAATACTAAACGCTTTTGAGTGTATTGCTTTGGGGGAAAAGCAAGTTAAGGCAAGTATATCATGGGACCATCCTTGTTACCTATTCACATTTAATCACTAAATTCATATTGCATGTGTCTCCTTTGTTGCCATTAAGGATATCCTAGATATTTGATATCTTGTACCTTGAAACCTTTAGGTTATTGCATTGGGTAATTTTTGCTAGTGCTTAATCAAAACCATGATCTTGTAACTTGACTAATGATATACGTAATAAACATTAAAACATGACTTTTTAGCAACATGGAAACAAGGGGCTGGAGTGTTTAGCTACTTTCTAAATGCTTCAGATTCCTCTCTCTAAGGACTTATCTTTAAGCGATCATCCGGGACTTACAGTACAACTGTGAGGGCTATATGGCTCTAGCTTTAGCTCAATATGAGGACCTTTTCTAGCTTGTTAGTGGTTACCTTTACGGTGCAAGAGGGGCTCCAACGGGTATGATCTCGGTCTGCCAAGTTGGTGCACTTGCTAGTCACTACTTGGAGGGGGGTTCATGCTTATTGATGGGTAAACCTTAGCGGCCCTAACTTGTTAGACGAATCCTTTAAAAGGTTTCATAGTGAACCCTGCCGACCTTCCTTGGTAGTGGGTCAAGAGGCTGATCACCTCGGGCGAAAGGGTAAATCACGACTCACAGTGAACGTGCACAACCTCTACATAGTGTAAAACTGTTATAACAGCCGTGCTTACAGTCACGAGCGGCCTTGGACCCTTATGGAATAGAGATGATCACTAATGGATAATGATACTAATGATTAATTGTTTATGCTATACATTATTCATGTTTACCTGATCATGTGTTTATGGGCTTATGGATAAACTTATTGCCAACCAATTGCTAAAATTATGATAAACAAAGGCTAATCGTAGTAAACCAGTGTAAGCCTTTTGAGCCTCATGAACCCCATGATATAATTGTTAAGTACGACATGTACTTACACTTGCTTTACTTTTCTATACATTGGATAAAAATCCCGGATGGGTACCAGATTGGTGGTTTGAAGGAGTTAGGCTTGTGGTCAACCAGTCGGTCGTCCCTGTGGATTTGGAGTCTTCGCTAGAAGATCGGAGTCGCTTTCCGCTGTCTTATACTCTGAGGTTACTTTCCTTTTACTAATACGTTATGTAATAAGTATTGTCTTTTGATATTACCCTTATTTTTGGCTATATGTGAGATTTGACTTCCTAGGCTCACATATAGTGTGTATCTGGTTTTGTCTTTAAAACCGGGTGCTACACCCGACAACCACGTTAACTTTACCGGGACACCCGCCATGGCAAGGCCAAGATTTTGCCCACCTTAATTGCACACCCACGCCGCTGGAGGGGCTCGCCGGTGAGCTCACCACCGGCGGGAGCACGCCGAGGAAGATGGGGATTTTCCCCTTGCCGGCCACACGTCCGTGCACTTGGTGCATGTGAATAGAACCCTGGGAAAGAGTAAGTGGACCAAGTCCTTTATAGGCCGGCTCTGCAGTCTATGGACCAACGCAGGTGGGTTCACCATGAACCGCGCCTCACTTGTTAGTCACCGTTGGACCCCGGACCCACCTGTTAGTGACCAACCGAGATGATGACATCATGCTGACGTCCGCGGGACCCACCTGTCAGCCGTGGTTTAGCTCTGATGATGCCATGCTGACGTCATATCGAAGATGAGACCACGCCAGCGTCGGGGACCTCGGCGATCTCTCTGACCACCTCGGCGATACCTCCGACCACCTCGACGATCTCTCCGACCACCTCGGCGAGCTCTCCGACCACCTCGGCGACCTCTCCGACCACCTCACTAGTCAATACACCACTCCAAGTCCCTACATGCCACGTGAACCAGTCACAGTGTGACACATGTCAGCCCTGAATTAATCAACCTTAATTATTTTCAGAAATGGATTTAGTCTTCGGAAATTCATAACTAATTCATACGACCTCAGAAAAATATGAAACAAGGACCTAAATTCATCTAAAATCAAGCTCTACGCAATGAACCCATGTTTGAGTGCATTCGACTCTTTTGAATTTTCATTGCTTTTTTGTGCTATTCTATAGACGTCGCTAACGCGACTATAATTCGATCGTATGCAGACTCGGAGGAGAACCAGATGGACGAGGACCGAGAGTACCGTGAGGAGTACGGAGACGACTACACTGAAGGTGCCACATCCCACCCAATCTCGTAGCACCTATTACGCATGGCTAATATAGAGCAGCTATTGCTGTACTTTATTGTTATAATCACACTATGATAGGACTTGCATGGTAGTATGCTTATTTGATGGCCTTTACCTTGACGCAACCTTACCCCTGCTCACCCTGTTGTTAGGCTAGTCACACGCTCGCTGCTATATTTCATGGCTTATTACTTTACTACGCTTGTACTACATTGATGCGTGGTGGAAACTGGTGTTATCTGGACTATGGGGAGAGTGCTGCGTGTGTGACTCAGGTGCGTGGAGGGTGAGGGTTGTGTCGACCAAGTTGGAGTATACGACGAGCCTAGGGCAAGTCTTGCCGTGGGGTGCTACCTGGGCACCCTTGGAATTGATACCTATGGTGGGTAAATGGTATATGAGGTGTGAACCTGTGATGGGAGGAGCTCGGGGTGGAGGTGCTGTGGTGGCACGATAAATGGAAACCCTGATGAAGACATTCTGGCTTGGTCATCCCTAAGGACTTACTAGTACTCAGATTCACCAGGAAGCCTTACGTACCACTCGCCCTATATGGTGCGGGACAACCGTACTACTTGGTAGGATATTGCCACTAATGCTAGGTTGATAGCGGACAGTGCGAGGGAGGTACGGGGTGTGGAGGATTCCCCCCACACCCTTCTGAGACTTCATGGAGACCTTGTGGACCTAGCTCATGACTCACAGTTTTAGCCACCCTAGACTAGACTTGGGGTGTACCAGGGCTGCATGGTAGAGTGGCATTATCCTAGGCTAGCAAGCGGCCAGAATCAGCCCAGTTAACGATGGTTAGTGAGGAAGGCGGATCTTGTGGTTATGTAAAACCTCTGCATAGTGTATGGTTGATCGATCGATACATATGCCAACTTGTTGGCTATGGACCTTTCCTGGGTTTCGCTTAAACTAGATAGTGAGATGAGTCCTTCTCTTCTCCCCCTAGGAGTGAGTGTTCGGACGTAGCCTGGGGCTACGGGCAATGAGACAGTGTCGAGAGGGAGTTGGCCTGTCGACTGAGCGATGGTATGGTTGTGATGTGGTGATGATGTGGAGATGGTGGTATATCGATCCTAGGATCAAAACCTGGCTCTGGACGGGAATGGGGTCGAATGGGTGTGGGAATGGTGTTAAAACTTGACCAACTATTAATATATATATACTTGATATGCTAAAACATAGGAAACCCTAGCCTTATAGGTTCCTTTTGAATATATCTAACTTGCATCCAATTTCCACAAAGCAATGCTCATAGGGTGGGAGTGGCTAGTACAAATCATACTGATAAATTTTGGCACACAAGTTCTACTGAGGAGTATAGCTCTGAGGAGTTTGACGGTTGAGGTGTTCGTTCCGATGCTTGAGTTTGGCGATCTTATCTTTAAGCTGTTCTGAATGAATGCTACTTTTGATTCTGCTAATGCGGTGATGTAATAATTTATGTAATTCCTCACTTTTTGTACTCTGATATTATTGTTGTAAGGATATGGTATTTAACTGGAATTTGGGTAATATGATCTACAATGGTCATAATACACTTCAACTCTATGGATTTCCCTTTGCGAAAATCAGGTCGTTTCAGTTGGTATCAGAGCCATACTTGACCCTAGGACGAAACCCTCATAAATGGACGATAGAATAGGACGTGAACAACCCTTCTTTCAGTTATATATCGACCCTGCATTTACTTTCATGCAAGGCTTATCTATTTATTGACCTGCTAACACCTGTTTCCTTAGAACATGCAGATGGCAACGAACGTCGAATGGTCGCCTCTAGGACTGCTACCTCTGGACCACGCCAAACTTACCTTCGACCTACGTGAGCTCAGGGGTTTTCCACAGACCCTCTGCTGAGTTCTCGTCACATTAGGAGTCCCTGACGAGCTTGTCAAGGTCACCTACACCGGGAAGTCAGCTCAGGAAGGAGGAATCGAAGGACCGGTTGTCAGAATAGTCGTATCCCAGCTGCGGTAGAGTAGATGACCCTGCGTGGTCATGAGTCATGTCAGTGGCTTCCATAAGTTGTACCCCATGATTTACCCCTTATGAGATGTAATATGAGACACTATGCGTAGTACGATTCTCGCGAGTCTTCAAGTGTAGCTACTGGATATGATGCTATGTAATAAAACCCATGTAATGAATGCTTTGGATCTTATTGCATCTTATGGATCTTATTGCTTCTTTGTAATGAGTGTTGGATAGTATAAATGTTTTTCTTTAAATCGTCAAAATCATGTAACCATACTGAATTATAAGCACTTATGGCACAAACACTAAAATTCCTATGATCCGTGTTGCAGATGCCGAACCATCGATCTGCTCGCCTAATGAACCATAGACGTGCGCCCACCCCAGAACCAGTCGAACCAAATGAGGGGCATGGTGGCAACAACCATGGCCATGGCCATGGCCATGGACATGGAGGGATACCCTTCAACCTGGAGAATACCCCGCCGCCTGTTGAGGAGAACATTCCACCACCACCACCACCGAACCTGGCAGAAGTGATGGCGCAATAGACCCAGCTTCTTGCAGCTCTTGTTGATGGAGCAAACCGTCGCTAGGGAGGTCAGCAGAATGACTTCCAAAGGAAGCTGGAGGGATTTCTAAAGCTGAGGCCACCTACCTATGATGGCACCGACCCTGACCTGCTAGTAGCCGATGACTGGCTCAAGGAGGTGGAAAAGAAGCTCGACCTCACCACCTTCACCGACGATGAGTGTGTTGGAGCTGCCACACACCAGCTCACAGGTGCAGCACGCATCTGGTGGGACAGTTTTAGTGATTCCCATGAGGACCCTACCAACATCTCATGGGATGAGTTCGCCGAAGCATTCACTGAGTATCACATTCCCAAAGGTATCATGGAGGCCAAAGCCGAGGAGTTCCGCAACATCAACATGGGAAAGGATAGGGTGACTGAGTACACCACTCGCTTCACCAACCTTCTATGCTATGCACCTTCCTATGTTCTGAACTCTGAGAAGGAGAAGCTGTACTATTACCGCAAGGGACTTAACCCGCACATCAAGCTAAAGTTTGGCGGTATTGAGAGTAGCACGCTGCGTGCTCTAGTGGATCGCTACATCTAGATTGAGAAGGACCATGCTAAAGCTGGAGAGGAGTATAGGGAGAGGAAGCGTAAGCCTGAGGAGTCCTTCCGTGGCCATGATCGCAAGAGGTTCCGCAGAGATGCACCATCTACGGAACGCTCACGCCACAATAGGGATGACAACCTTGGATCGAGTAGGGGTGGTGGAGGCTACACCACCAAATACTCCCGCCCTACTCAGGATCGTTACACCCGGGACCGTTATGCTTAGGAGCACAACACTCAGGACCATTTCAACCGTTCTCGCTCAGCGAATGAACGCCCAGCACAGAACCGCTCTGCACCAAGCACTAGAAACTGGAAGGCACCCGCGCCAACCCCTACAGGTGGTGCGCCTTTCACCTGCTTCGCTTGTAGCCAGCCGGGTCACAAAGCCACTGAGTGCCCTCAGAACTCAGCCGCTCAGAAGTCTTAGTTCAAGGGATCTACTACTCGTGGACGTCTCAACCATCTGGACGCCAAGGAAGCACAGGCTGCCCCTAACATTGTGTATGGTATGTTTTTAGTTAATGGCAATACTGCATTAGTTCTATGTAACTCTAGAGCAACTTGTTCTTACATATCATCCAAGTTTGCACGAGAGCATGACCTTCCTATAACCCCACGTGGAAATCCTATCATCACCAGCTCACCTTTATGAGACCTAAAGTGCACCCACATCTGTAAGGAAGTGAGTCCTACCATTGAGGGTCTTATCTTTAAAGCCGACCTAACCCTGTTACCTTCCACGAGCCTAGATGTCATTTTAGGTATGGATTGGCTAACCATTCACCGATGTATCATATCATGTTCACCTAGATACGTCCAAGTGACCCACCCATCAGGCCAAGTTATTAGATGTGAACCCCAGTCCAGAAAGTCCACTTCTATCCTATGTGCCCTTAAAGCCAGTTCAGAATCACAAAAAGAGGAGAAGACAGTTCATAATGTACCTATGGTCAGAGACTATCCCGATGTATTCCCTGAAGAATTGCCGGGTGTGACACCAAACTGTGATATAGAGTTCATTATTGATATTTTGCCAGGAACAGGACCCATTGCCAAGAGACCCTATCGCATGTCAGTTGACGAACTAGCCGAGCTCAAGAAATAGCTTGATGAGCTCATCTCAAAGGGATATATCAGACCCAGTGCTTCACCCTGGGGATCCCCTATTCTGTTTGTTAAGAAGAAGGATGGCTCAATGAGAATGTGCATTGATTACCGGAACTTGAACGCAGTCACCATCAAGAACAAGTACCCTCTGCCAAGAATTGATGATCTGCTTGACCAGCTCAGAGGTGCCAAGTATTTCTCCAAGATTGATCTCAGATCTGGCTATCATCAGATGAAGATTCGAGAGAGTGACATCCCGAAGATAGCTTTTGTGACTAGGTATGGGCAGTTTGAGTTCACTGTGGTGTCCTTTGGACTCACGAATGCTCCCGTATACTTCATGAACATGATGAATAAGGTTTTCATGGATGATCTGGATAAGTTCATGGTAGTGTTCATTGATGACATCCTTGTCTATTCATCCACTGCTGAAGAACATGAACATCATCTGAGAATTGTGCTTGAGAAACTAGCCCAACATCAGCTCTACGCAAAGTTCAGCAAATGCGAATTTTGGCTATAGAAAGTTGCCTTCCTAGGCCATGTACTATCAGCTGAAGGTGTTGTAGTTGACCCAGCTAAGATTGAAGCTGTGAAAGAATGGGATCAACCCCGTAATGTGATAGAAATCAGAAGTTTCTTGGGATTGGCTGGATATTATCGCCGATTCATTGAAAACTTCTCCAAGATAGCCCGTCCGATGTCCAACCTTCTGAAGAAGACCAAGGAGTTTGAATGGATGCCCGAGTGCGAGCAAAGCTTCTAGGAATTGAAACAGAGGCTTACCACAACTCTTGTGCTAGCATTGCCTGATATCAGTAAAGATTTCGTGGTCTACTATGATGCATCCTGTCAAGGACTTGGATGTGTATTGATGCAAGGTGGGAAAGTGATAGCTTATGCTTCTTGATAGTTGAAAGAACACAAGAACCATTACCCCACTCATGATCTTGAGTTAGCAGCAGTTGTACATGCATTGAAGATCTGGAGGCACTACTTGATAGGCAATAAGTGTGATATCTATACCGATCACAAGAGCTTGAAGTACTTTTTCACTCAGAAGATCTGAATATGAGACAACGCCGATGGCTAGAGTTGATCAAGGATTATGACCTAGAAATTCACTACCATCTAAGAAAAGCTAATGTAGTCGCAGATGCTCTCAGTCGCAAGAGTTACTGTCACACTTTGATCACTGAATCCGTACCACCTGAGCTCAAGGAAGAGATTGATGATTTCCAACTTGGGATACTACCGCATGGCTTGTTGAATGAGCTCCGCATATAGTATGATCTCACAGATCGCATCCATCAAGCTTAGAAAAATTGTGAAGAAATTGGGTATCTCCGTGGTCTGATGAAACTAGGCTACAAGACCAACCACCATGAAGATGAACAAGGAATCGTCTGGTTCAAGGATAAAATTTGTGTACCTTCTGATCCAGCACTACGAGAAGAAATTATGTCAGAAGCTCATGATTCTAAGTACTGTATTCACCCAGGAGGTTCAAAGATGTATCAAGACTTGAAGAAACACTTTTGGTGGAAAGGCATGAAGACATACATTGTAGGACATGTGGCATGATGTGACACCTATAATAGAGTCAAGGCTGAACATCAAAGGCCTACAGGATTGCTAAATCCCTTGACGTTCCCGAGTGGAAATGGGAGAGCATATCCATGGATTTCATAGTCGGATTACCCTGTTCACAGAAAGGCAATGATTCCATTTGGGTGATTGTAGATTGTTTAACCAAGGTTGCTCACTTTGTACCCGTTAGGACCAAGACCAATGCTGAAAAGTTAGCAGATCTATATGTTGAGCATATCCTCAGACTGCATGGAGCTTCCTCTAGTATTGTATCTGATCGTGGTCCTCAGTTTATGTCCCGATTCTAGGAAGCTCTACACAAGTCCATCGGAACCAAACTTGATTTCAGTACCGCTTATCACCCACAGACAGATAGACAGACTGAACGAGTAAATCAGATCTTAGAAGACATGCTTCGCGCTAGTGTACTGAATTATGGCTCTGATTGGGAGAAATGCCTACCCTATGCAGAGTTCTCTTACAACAACAGCTACCAAGCCAGCATCAAGATGTCGCCGTTTGAAGCTCTGTATGGCAGACCTTGTAAGACACCTTTGATGTGGTCCCAACCAGGAGAAAGACCGTTCTTTGATTCCGCTAAGATTCAAGATGCCAAAGAAGGAGTTGCTCAAGTAAAAGAGAATTTGAGAATTGCTCAAAGTCGATACAAGAGCTATGATAGAAGAAGAAGAGAACTTGAGTACAATGTGGGAGATTTCATCTATCTCAAGGTATCCCCGCTACGTGGAACTGTCAGATTCCATGTGAAAGGAAAGCTTGCCCCTAGATTTGTTGGCCCATACAAGATTTGTAAGAGGATTGGAAAGCTTTCCTACAAACTTGAGCTACCTGAGGAATTGGCGGGTGTACATCCCGTGTCTCATGTATCCCAGCTACGCAAGTGTTTGAGAGTGCCCGATGAAGTGATCCCGACTGATACACTTGACATTCAGAACACTCTCGAGTATAAAGACCATCCTATCCAAATTCTGGGTAGAGATACCAAAGAGACCCAAAGCAAAACTATTCCTATGTGCAAGGTCCAATGGAGCAATCACACTGAGAGAGAAGCAACATGGGAGAAAGAGTCTGACCTCTGACTAGAATATCCTTATCTCTTCGAAGGGTACGTTACGCTTTAATCTCGGGGACGAGATTTTGTTAAGGGGGTAGGACTGTAACAACCCAAAAATCCACACACCAAAAATCACAACTACAAAATTTTTGTTTAAACCCTATGTGATGTTGAGTGACACATGTAGAAGCCAAACCCTAGTTTTGGATTAGATGTGACCCAACTAGGTTAAAATCATAAAGCATAGTTTGGTGTTATGCCACATGTGTAATTAAATTCCTAAATAAACAAATCATGCATGCATCCTTAATTCCACTTGTGATTTGGATTCTTTTGCCTTATGTGATGTTTAACTAACTTACTTAATATTTATGATAAACCCTAAATAAAGAATTATTTGTTGGAAGAATAAAACACCCCTATATAAAAACTTCAACTATTTTTGTATAACAAAAATAGCCAATAATCCCTAATATATGGGATGTATTTTGACCACCATTTGAAACACCTTGTGGGACCCACTACATAACTCGAAGCTCAAGTTTAAACTCTAACTAAATTTAAATCGAAGCAAAAGAAATAAAAGAGAAAGGAAAGAAGAGGGAGGCAGCAGCACAGCCCAGCTTGCCTCGACCGGCCCAGCTAGCCCAGCCAAGCCTCGCCTGCCCTTTCACGTGCGTAGCCCACGAAGCCGGCCCAGCATCGCCGCCTGCACGCGCACAGCCGCTGACAAGCCGGGCCCACTCGTCAGCCATCACGCGCCACACGCAGCCACAACGCGCCAAGCGCCTGACGACCCAACCCCGCTTGTCAGCACAGTAGCGTCTTCTTCCCCTTGCTCACGCATTCTCCCCGCGCGACCGGAGGCCGACCAGGGGGTCACGCAAGAAGCATGACCCTATTTCCCCTTGCACCGCACCTACGCTACCGCACACAGGCTGTCGGATGCGCCGCACGCATCACCACCGTCTGATCGCCGTCCGCCATTGGAGCCCTTGGAGCTCGGCTATAAAAGCCAACGCCCGCAAGCCCTAACCCTCAGCCCGTTCACTGCCACTGCTGGTGGCACAGCACCACAGCGCGTCAAGCCGAGAGAGAGGGAGGAGGAAGAAGCAAGGAGGAGAAGGAAGCCGCTGCGGAACCGGACCTCGTCGGAGCCAGGAGCGCTGCCCCGATCAGCTACAGCGACGTAGCTGCTCGACATGGCACTGCATCGCCTCATCACAGCCTCGCCTTGCCACCGCACCACCATCCTACCGCTACGAGCCCTACGGTGAGCCACGTCGTTCGCCGCTCAAGCCGTACTCGCCATGAACGCCACCGCGTTCACGCACCTAGGGGACGCAGAGGCGGAGCATTCCTGCTCCTAGACACGCTACACACGCACTGCACGTGCACAAGCCCAAGGCCTGGCTTCACTGACCCCTAGCGGCTTGGGAACACCAGCACGACCACCCTGCATGCCATGGCCGAGAGCACAACCATGGAGAGACCACCGTGTCTCCTATGTCACGGTAAAGGCGACATTGACACCCCGACTGGCTCCGCCATGATGAAAGACACACCGCGCTCACCTTAACCGAGGATGAAGCCCACCAGAGCCCTGCGTTGCCACACCGCACCTCGTCGGAGCGCCACCGCCTCCGCTTTGCCCCGACCACCATGGTTGGAGGCGTTGAGAGCTCCCCAGAGCCCCTTAGACCTGCTCGCCATGGCCGTAGCAGCGTCAGAGAGCTCGTGCGCACCACCAATCTCTGGTACTGCCACCACAGCCACCACACCACCGCTCGCCAGTGTACGAGGACCGCCGCCACCGCGGCCAGCCAACTGGAGTCGCCCGGCCACCACGTTAACTTCACTAGGGCACCCACCATGGCAAGGCCAAGCTTTTGCCCACCTTAATTGCACACCCACGCCGCTGGAGGGGCTCGCCGATGAGCTCACCACCGGTGGGAGCACGCTGGGGAAGAAGATGGGGATTTTCCCCTCGCCGGCCACACGTCCGTGCACTTGGTGCACGTGAATCAAACCCTGGGAAGGAATAAGTGGACCAAGTCCTTCATAGATCGGCTCTGCGGTCTATGGACCAATGCGGGTGGGTTCACCATGAACCGCGCCTCACCTGTCAGTCACCATTTGACCCCGGACCCACTTGTCAGTGACTAACCGAGATGATGATGTCATGCTAATGTCAGCGGGACCCACCTGTCAGCCACGGTTTAACTCTGATGACGCCATGCTGATGTCATACCGAAGATGAGACCACACCAGCGTCGGGGACCTCGGCGATCTCTCCGACCACCTCGGCGATCTCTCCGACCACCTCGGTGAGCTCTCCGACCACCTCACCAGCCGATACACCACTCCAAGTCCCTACATGCCACGTGAACCAGTCACAGTGTGACACGTGTCAGCCCTGAATTAATCAACCTTAATTATTTTTAGAAATGGATTTAGTCTTCGGAAATTCATAACTAATTCATACGATCTCAAGAAAATATGAAACTAGGACCTAAATTCATCTAAAATCAAGCTCTACGCAATGAACCCATGTTTGAGTGCATTTGGCTCTTTTGAATTTTCATTGCTTCTTTGTGCTATTCTATAGACATCGCTAACGCGACTATAATTCGATTGTATGCAGACTCGAAGGAGAACCAGATGGACGAGGACTTAGAATACCATGAGGTGTATGGAGACGACTACACTTAAGGTGCCACATCCCACCCAATCTCGTAGCACCTATTACACATGGCTAATATAGAGCTGCTATTGCTTTACTTTATTGTTATATTCACACTATGATAGGACTTGCATGGTAGTATGCTTATTTGATGGCCTTTACCTTGATGCAACCTTACCCCTGCTCACCCTACTGTTAGGCTAGTCACATGCTCCCTGCTATATTTCATGGCTTATTACTTCTACTACGCTTGTACTACATTGATGCGTGGTGGAAACTGGTGTTATCTAGACTATGGGGAGAGTGTTGCATGTGTGACTCGGGTGCGTGGAGGGTGAGGGTTGTGTCGACCAAGTTGGAGTATACGACGAGCCTGGGGCAAGTCTTGCCATGGGGTGCTACCTGGGCACCCCTGGAATGGATACCTGTGGTGGGTAAATGCTATATGAGGTGGCCCTGGGTGTGAACCTGTGATGGGAGGAGCCCGGGGTGGAGGTGTTGTGGTGGCACGGTAAATGGAAACCCTGATGAAGACATTCTGGCTTGGTCATCTCTAAGGACTTACTAGTACTCAGATTCACTGGAAAGCCTTACGTACCACTCGCCCTATATGGTGCGGGACGGCCAGACTACTTGGTAGGATATTACCACTACTGCTAGGTTGATAGCGGACAGTGCGAGGGAGGTACGGGGCGCGGAGGATTCCCCCCACACCCTTCCGAGACTTCATGGAGACCTTGTGGACCTAGCTCATGACTCACAGTTTTAGCCACCCTAGACTAGACTTGGGGTGTACTAGGGCTGCATGGTAGAGTGGCATTATCCTAGGCTAGCAAGCGGCCAGAATTAGCCCAGTTGACGACGGTCGGTGAGGAAGGTTGATCTTGTGGTTATGTAAAACCTCTACAGAGTGTATGGTTCATCGATCGATACATATGCTGACTTGTTGGCTATGGACCTTTCCTAGGTTTCGCTTAAACTAGATAGTGAGATGAGTCCTTCTCTTCAACCCCTAGGAGTGAGTGTTCGGACGTAGCCAGGGGCTACGGGCCATGAGACAGTGTTGAGAGGGAGTTGGCCTATCGACTGAGTGATGGTATGGTTGTCATGTGGTGATGATGTGGAGATGGTGGTATATCGATCCCAGGATCGAAACCTGGCTCTGGACGGGAATGGGGTGGAATGGGTGTGGGAATGGTGTTAAAACTTGACCAACTATTAATATATATATACTTGATATGCTAAAAGATAAGAAACCCCAGCCTTATAGGTTCCTTTTGAATATATCCAACTTGCATCCAATTTCCACAAAGCAATGCTCATAGGGTGGGAGTGGCTAGTACAAATCGTACTGATAAATTTTGGCACACAGGTTCTGCTGAGGAGTATAGCTTTGAGGAGTTTGACGGTTGAGGGGTTTGTTCCTACGCTCGAGTTTGGCGATCTTATCTTCAAGCTGTTATGAATGAATGCTACTTTTGATTCCACCAATGCGGTGATGTAATAATTTATGTAATTTCGCACTATTTGTACTCTGATATTATCGTTGTATGGATATGGTATTCGACTGGAATTTGGGTAATATGATCTACAACGGTCATAATACACTTCGACTCTATGGATTTCCCTTCGTGGAAATCAGGTCGTTTCACCTCCTGGGTGGCCGCTTCAGGATTAAGTCCTTATGGAGAGGCACTAGAGCACTTAACCTAGTACTCTAGACCCCTAATTGTTGCTAAAAAGCTCTATTTTTACATATTGCATGTTTAACAATTATTTTATGTTGAGCGCTGCAACAACTATCCAAAATGCATCCCAAACCATAGGTATCAAGGATATGTGGTACAAATAGTAATGTAGGTAAAGTCCTTAAAGGTAATTCAAATTTAAACACATGTATGTATATGAATTGTAGAGTTCATAGGTACAAGGGGCCTTTGCTACATTTGCCTTCTTCAAATTCTCCTTCCTAGTACTGCTGGTCACATGACTGATCCTCAGAAACCTAGAATTGATCACCCTCTAAACATGTTCCAATTCACCAATCAAGCATCAATTCCAATCATCACATGCATACAAAGATACTTCTGTTAGAATAGTACACCAAATAGTAGAAACATAGACTGAAAAGCTTATAAAACTAATCTACGTACTGCTACGAACACATGAGCGAAAGAATCACTCTAATTGGGCTTAAAACACAAAAGTTATGCATGAAAGAAGGTTCCAATGGCATTCTTGTAAATAAAACAAACTCAAATTTGAATAAAACCGAACTGTAACGTGTTCTTGGACTACGCGCACTATTACTTAGAAATACAGGGCTAAATCGGAAGAAAATTGGACTGAATAGAAATGATTTTGAACTATGGTTGGACTGCGGGTTGATTCCTTGAAAACCCGGGGGCTAAACTGCAAAAATGCACGGCTGACCGCGGGTTGACCCATGTTGCCACTGACTAGGCACCATGCGGCGCGCTTTGGTTGGTCCAGTGCACCAGATGCGCATGGACGCGCTAACATGGGCGCTGTGCACCGCATCCACGGTCCATGGTGGACCAATTACATACTCCGAAGGGGTATCTAATATGAGCCGTTTATCTGTGATCGAACAGCGCATAAGAACGGGTGGACTCCCCTCACCGGCGTGCAGTGCTAGTGTGGCGGTGCCGTGAATGCCGATGGGCCGAGGTCGCCTATGATCCCCGGTACGACGATTCCGGCCGCCTCAGACCAAACCGAGGGCACTAGGAGCGACGAGCGCAACGACGCGAGTTCGATATGGCACAAAGGAAGGGTGGGGAAGCATGTTGGGAGGATGGCCCCATGGTGGCACCATGGATGATGCGATCTAGAGCTCGCCGATACGGTGCTCTAGAGCGGCATTTACAGAAAAGAGGGTACGAGAAGATCATGTGGCTCACCGCGAGTCCGAGGAAGGTGTTTGTGGTGTCGGGTGGGCTCCGAGGGGTCCGATCGACAGCGACGGTGAGCTAGAGAGAGAACCATTGCTGATGAGTGCGAACCCATGCGATTGGTTACCAAAACGAAGAGAGGAAGGCACCTATGGATGCGCCGACTCACGACGGAGCTCCTGGGTGAGACGGCGACGACGATTGGGCACCGGATCGGGCGGATTACGGGTTGGTGGTGCGAGCTCGACTGTGAACAGAAAGGGAGAGGAAGGGCTCGGTGGCAGGTCTTATAGGCGAGTGGGCGCGACAAAAATGGCAAGCAGGCGTGGCGGAGCGGAATCAATGGATTTCGAAAACGTTCCATGGCTGGCGCGGGGCGCGGCGACGGGCTACCGTGGATGGCAAGCGGCATCACCGGGAACAAAGAAGGAAGGAGGAAAGGGGTGACTAATGTGTGGGTCCTGCAATGTAGTGAGTGAGAGGGAAACGAGCGCGCGGGCGTGGGCATGGAGCAGGCCTCAGGCCTCATTGGGGGCGAGCACGCTGCCTTGGTGGGGGCGTTGGCTTGGCATGGATTAAAGCTAAAGCGCTAGACCGGGTCATTGGGTAGGCCACTTGTTTGAGGCCCCGTCTTGTGAAGGAGGAGGAGGGAAGGAAGGGCGTGTGGGGCTAGGCTGCCAGAAGTCCTGGGCCGAATTGGCGTGCGGGTGAAGATAGAAAAAAGAAAACTTTTACATTTTTTGTTTTTTGCAAACTTGCTCCAAATTCAAATTAGATTTGAATTCAAAGCCACTCAACTCTAAGCCTACACTCAGACAAAAACTAAAATGCCTCGGCATAAATGCTAGCAATCATGTTACTAAATCTTATAGTAAATTTTAATTAGCCAAAAGTTATTATTTAGCCTAGTTTAAAATGCATAAAAATTAGTTAAATGCTCAATTTTAATTACTAAATTGTAATAAATTTTTAGGGTGTCACACATATTGCCATGCAAATTTTTGTACAGTATTATGGTACTAGGATGAAGCTAAGAAAAATATGAAATCTGTTGCTTGACACTTTTCTATAGGGTTAACTATTTTCACTAAAATAAACCTTGCTCTCTTTTCATTTTTGTAGAGGATGTTATACATATTCAAATGTTATGAAATTTATACAATAGCCTACTAGGAGGACTTGGAAGCTACTATAATTTTTTGAGAATTTATTCTGCACATTTGATATATGTTTGTTATTTAACCTAATTATCTAATTAAATTAGTAAAGGCATTTACATAAATAACCTTTATGTTTTATAGAGTGTATTTGATATTCCTGAACTGTTGGTACTAATCGTGTTGCTCAATTTGAGATGTTTATATGTCGTGAAAATATTATTGTTCTATAATTCAATTTAGAGGTGTTTCTGGACAGATTCTGTTGTTGGGTATTTTGCATAGTCAAAATGAAGTTTACTGTAAAAATAGTTAATAACAAAGTTGTAGTGAACTTCTTCATCTATCTTGTGTCAAAATTTCAGGGCCATAGGACAAATGGTTTAAGAGTTATAGCTATTTGAAGTTGGTCTCCCGAAATGCTTGTTGTCTGGAATTTCTGGACAGAGCTAGAAAGATTATCTGTTTTGGTTAGTATAGAGTTTGAATTAGCTTGTGTTGATTAAATAAGAGTTGTAGTCAATTTATAAGCTTTCCAGAAAGTCCAAGATCACAGTATTTGGATAGGCAGAACTACAGTTATGATTTAAACTTGTAACTATTATGTGTAGCTCAGAAATTGTCTTGTGAAGAATATTGGAAATGGATAGAGAAGAGTTATGCACCTACTCAATAAACAAAGAATTAATGTTGTATCATTTGTCTAACTTAACATCATTATCATAGCATGTACATTCCTGTGTCACATCATCCATGATCCTTCTTATGCATTCATGGAACTTACTTATGCATATGCGTGCAATAGGTGCAGCCGAAGGGATCACGTTGGTGGAACTCGAAGCCGATGCACAAGAGGAGAGCCAAGAGGTGCAGCACCAGGAGATTCCAAGAGAAGGAGAGCCTGTAGCTAATCATCTTCCTGAGTGCCCGGATCATCAACTTGCCACATTTGTGAAAGGCAAGCCCCGAAGCATTATAAGTCTCCCTATTTTATTAATGTCACCTAAGTTACTCGTATTGATGCAATACGTGATAGGAGTTGTTTTGGAACACTTGCTGCATATTACCTTTCCTTGTCCAGAAATATCTACCATGAATCCTATTTAAGTCTAGGAACGCTCCTTATGCTTAGCTATGCTTAGACCGGTAGAAGTCGGGTGATTTCCTGTCACCTGCGAGCCATAGGTGATAAATCGATCACGGTTGGCTATATTGTGCTATCGTGGAACATAACTTGGTGTTGTGGATTAATTGGAGACCGTGTGGAGTCTTATGTGGGTGGTAATCATAGTGATTCTATCTGTGTCATTTAAGGACCGGTCGTTCGAGGTCATCTTGTCATGTTGAATGCATGCCTCTCACATAGTTGGCCGGATAAGTCAATCCGACCGCGAAGCCGAGTAGCTCAACTCAGGCCGGGGAGACGAGTAGTTAAAGTGCGCACCCTGGAGGAAGTAAGGATGTGTGGAGAGCCAATGGCGTGAGTCCAAGGGTGGGTTCGAGTCTCGAGCTTCCTGGCAAATTGGTAGTATCTTTGATGGTGCGGCGCTGGTCTTACCTAAGATTTGGACTTGAGTTGTACCAAAGGTGACCTGATGCGACCCCGACAGGGGATGTGGGTGTGTGTTAGGAATAATTCCCCAGCTGGGTAGGAATCGATTTGAATCACCGTCTCTCCCGGATAGTGAGAACTTGACAGGAGTACGCTTCAGCATAGTAATTGATGGAAGTGTTGGTTATGAGGTTATGAACGGGCTCAACTTGATATGGTTATTATTGTATTGACTTAATGGTATCAACATGTTTGGCATAGGATAGTTGGTAATCTAGTATGAGATAGGATTAATAACTGGTGATTCACAGTTTAAAAGATATTGGATAACTAATGCTTTTTATGCAAATAATGTCTACCAGCTCTACTTATAAAGCCTTGCATACTCTTTGGTGTCTTAGTATTTTAGTTGTTGACGGGTAAGTCTAGCTGAGTACCTTCTCATACTCAGGGTTTTATTCCCATTGTTGCAGATAACATGATGTACCACGGTTACTGTAAGCACTGCTTTGCTCCTGTAGTGGATGAGGAATAGGACCATGGGCATGGTCATTCTATATATCATCTCACCCTTGTGCTTTTGTTGGAGATGACTATGAAAACTAGCTATGTATTTAAACTACTGCTGATGTTGTTCTGAACTATGTTGCTTCCGCTACTGTTAAACTGATGTTGTAATAACTATGTTGGAACTCTGATGTATGACAAACTACTTGTGAACTTGTTGTAACATGTGGCTTGTATGTTGAATCATGTACGATCTTGGCTTGTATGTTGGTTGATTCGAGATCCTTCGTGATACTCGACGGACTACCAGATTTATATGGGCTCAAGTGTGATGGTTCGACTGCCTCGGTGGTTGCTATTGCACTTGTGCTCTTATAAATTGGATGGTTCTATTATAGCTGGCATCGGAGCAGGATTCAACACTAAACTTGTCACATGTGTAATTAAAACAAAGGTTTTTATTTTATAAACTTAAATTCTACAATTGTAGTAATAAGTTGAGTGTTAAAAATTGAACTTAAAACTATAGTGTGCCAATGGTCATCTCCTTTATGCCCAGTTAAGGACTATTAGGTGGCTATTTAAGTACTAACATGGGGGTTTTTACTTTCATCGTTCATACGGCGTTCTATTGTATGGGTGCCACTCACTTGAGTGGTAATGTATGGATCAAATGCCTCTATGCCAGGTAAGAAGGTAAGTTGATGAGTGGCATGACCGCAAGAAGTGAGCGGGCGGTCGGGGAGAGATAGCTGTGATACGGTTGTATATGCATGCTTGCATGTGTGTATGGTGCGTATTTAATTGTGGGTAGTGTATTGATCATCGGGTAGCTTTGATACAGAAGTATATATATGGGATATATATATATATATGGAAGTATTTAGTTTACTACTTTAATATATATTTTGCTATTCTTGATATTCCACTTAGAGCCCAGATTTACCTTTATGTACATATAACTGTTGGGTTGGGCTGAAATGAATTTTCTGCAGGTACACTAACAATGAAACGTGTAGCTCGTTTAGTTATGATTATATCGAGAGAACATATGTATGCCACCGCGTATGTCGTTAGGATTTATTTTTCTAAGTTTGTGAGGACGTATGGAACAAACATACATCATGATACATCATTCATTCATATCATTGCATTGTTCCTCCCCCTTGCTTGATCTTATTGTTAGGTAACTCTTTTCTATCATCGTGTTGTCTCACTTAATTGTAACCTTTTTGCTACAGATGGCAGCCCCAGGAGCCCCTGTTGCAAGCGACACCTTTTTGGCATTGTTTGGGACTCCCACCTTATGTGGAGGGTACTGCACTCTGTCGAGTATGTTGAACCACCTCGCTATTTTTGGAGCATTATAACCTAGGGCATTTCATTTCACTGGTCATAGGTGTGTAGAGAAGTTTATGACCGGATTTAGGATAGATGGCCATACTATCAAGAGGAGCAAACTTGTTTGCATATCGGTCATCTAGTGCCACTCGAGTGATCTAACTTTGCATCGTCGCTAGGAATGAGTGGCGTGGCAAGTTGAGTGGCTAATCCTTTGAAAAATGATTGTGAAAATGCTAACACACATATACATGGTGGTGTACACTTGGTGGGGTTGGCACATTTACAAAGGAGATGAAGTTGGAGTTGATGTGGATCAACTCGGTGAAGAAATGGAGGTGAAAGGAGAAAACTCCACCGGCGGAGTGTCCGACCATAGAGTGCGGACAGTCCGACGGTGCCACCAGCGCCCTACAGAAAAGATAGGGTCTCACAGAGTGGACCGGACGCTGGGGTCCTACGTCCGGTCAGAGCTGACGTATGGTGACGCAGGCAAAGGAGAAGCTGGAAGTGACCGGACGCTGGTGCTGCGTCCGATCGTGATCGATCGGACTTGTCCGGTCATGTCCGGTACCTTACTGGAAACGACCGGACGCTGGGGCTACTGTGTCCAGTCAGTTGAAGCTGCTGCGTCCGATCAAGTGAAGTGACCGTTGGAATCGGGACACGTGGCCATCTGCGGGCGACTGGACGCTAAGGTCCAGCGTCCGGTCAACATGACCGGAGCGTCCGGTCGGCCCGACTTTTGCCCAGTAAAGGGGTAACGGCTAGTTTAGCCCATGGGGCTATAAATAGAAGTGGCTCTCGGCCATGGTGAGTGTTGAGCACCTAAGGGGACTTAGTGTCCATGGTTGTGAGTGCTTGGGAGCCCTCCATCACACATATACTTGATAGTGATCATTCGATTGTGTGAGTGAGCGATTCTAGTGCGATTGCATCATGAGGTTGCATCGAGTGGCACTAGGTGATCGAGTTGCAAGCCGGTGGTGCTTGTTATTCTTGGAGGAGAAGCTTGGTGGTGGTCTCCGTCGATGCCCGCAAGAAGCTTGTGCGGGGCTTCGGAGAAGAGCTTTGTGAGGGGCATTGTGCTCGCCCCGTGGGAGCCACGAAGAGAAACTTTAGTAAAGCGTGTCATTGAGCTACCCTCATTCAAGGGGTAGGTTCTTGCGGTGCCTGACGTGCGGGCTTAGCGGGTGATGCTAATTAGCCACCAAACCACCAAGTGAGCGGTCAACACAACGGGGACTAGCGTGTTGGCAAACACGTGAACCACGGGAGAAAAATCATCGTGTCAACCTTGTTCTTCCTGTTGGTTTGCTTCCCCATTACACAAGCTTGCATTTACTTTCATATATAATTAAGCTTGTGTAGTTGCTCTTGTAATTAGTTTGCTTGTGTAGCATATTAGTTACCTTCTTGCTTGTGTAGCATAGAAGTAGCTCCCTTGTGTGGCTAATTTGGTTTGAGTAACCTTGTTAGTCACATTGCTTAGTTTTTGTAGCTAAGTATTTGCGCTCTCTAATTTGGCATTGGTTGCCTTGTTATTGAGCATTGCTAGTGAGCTTAGGTGGCTTTGTGCTTTTGCTTACTAGCATGTGTAGGAGCTCCCTTGTCGCTTAAAGTACTAGTGGCATAGGTTTGTGTGACCTTGCTCCTAGAATTGCTTAGGTGAGCTCTAGCTAGCCCAGCACCTTAATTGCTTAATTAGTATATTTGAAAGGTGCTAAAGAACATAGATAGAGGGGTGTAGTCTTGGCTAGACTTATAGTTTTAATTCCGCACTTGTTTCGGTTAGCCGACACAATTAAGTTTTAAAAAGGACTATTCACCCCCCTCTAGTCGCCATCTCGACCTTTCACCAGCTACCTATGGCTGCCCTTGCTCCCTTCTCTCTTGTTCCTTAATCGCTTTAGTCCTACGAAGCTCGTAGGCTTGACCATTGAGCCATTCCTCTACAAGGTATGCCAGAACACCACCGCGCCACCATGTCCACGCTGCCATAGTCACCTTCAACGTTGGCGACACATCTCCCGTCGTGCCTCCGCCCTAACCAAGTCACTGAACTTGGTCGTGGTGAGCTCCTATTACTGTTTGTCTCCTCAATTTCATCTCTACCAACCCTTTGTGGACGGCACATCGCACATCACTCTACCATGGCCACTAGGGCCTGTGTCGAGCTCATTTTGGTGCTTTGTTTGTTCAATCGATGCCACAACTAGAGTTGCTTGTGGGAGTGGAAGCCTGTGGTGCCATTATCGCTACTAGAGACATCGTCGCTGATGTGCTCCACCATGCCAAAGTGTTGCCGGTCCATCATAGCCATCGTTGTGCTCGTCGCGGTGCCCTAGCTGCTCGCCTTTGGCTGTGAGGAGGTGCGGGGGAGAGAGGAGTCCACCGGGGTAGCCCACGTCGCTGGGGATCTCGCCTGCAACAAGTAACCGTCGGTGCACCACAGTCAACGACAAGGTGGGTCGAGTTGACCCTAGGCCCCACGCGTCAGCGTCGGTGGGTAGAAGGGAGGTGGTGAAAGGTCCTTGTTTGGTTTTGGTAATTGAGTGACAACCTAGGTGGACTAATTGTGTTTATGTGAGATACACAGGTGATTAGTCCACAGGTACATGTGTGTGAGCAACATATGCCATGAAGGTGACAATGGCTTGGAGATGTTGCAAAGCTCACACATGTGATGATGAAGGAGCTTACTGCAAATGAGACATGACATTGAGTCATGTGATCAAGGTGGAGAAGATCAAGACAAGACTTGGCTTAATGGACCGGTTGCAAGCGTGAAGGGCAAGTCGGAGGCTTTGGAGTGATGGACCGCATGGCGGTGAAGCTTAAGCAAGAATTGGCTCCGATGGACGATGGCAACGGTGAAGAGCAAGTGAAGTCAAGATCGATGAACCAATATGATCATGTGATGATATGAAGTGGATCATATCATTGTTGATCATGTTGGTGCATGTGTTGCATCGACGTTGGAGGAGATGGAATGGAATGCGCAAGGCAAAGGTATAACTTAGGGCATTTCATTTCACCGGTCATAGGTGTGTAGAGAAGTTTATGACCGGGTTTAGGATAGATGGCCATACTGTCAAGAGGGGCAAACTTGTTTGCATATCGATCATCTAGTGCCACTCGAGTGATCTAACTTTGCATCGTTGCTAGGATCAAGTGGCGTGGCAAGTTGAGTGGCTAATCCTTTGAAAATGATTGTGAAAATGCTAACACACATACACATGGTGGTGTACACTTGGTGGGGTTGGCACATTTACAAAGGAGATGAAGTTGGAGTTGATGTGGATCAACTCGGTGAAGAAATGGAGGCGAAAGGAGAAACTCCACCGGCGGAGTGTGGACAGTTCGACGGTGCCACCGGCACCCTAGACAGAAAAGATGGAGGTCACTGGAAGTGACCGGACACTGGTCTCGGTTGGACCGGTGCGTCCGGTCAGTGGTGGCAGGCAGCGTGCAGCGTCGGTCAATCGACCGGATCGCTGTTCTGTGGTAGTGACCGGACACTGGCTATGAGCGTCCGGTCAGAGCTGATGTATGGTGACGTAGGTAGAGCAGAAGCTGGAGAGTGACCGGACGCTGGTGCTGCATCCGATCACGATCGACCGGACGCGTCCGGTCGTGAAATGTCGTTTCTGGAACCTTACTAGAAATGACTGGACGCTGGAGGCTCAGCGTCCGGTCAGTTGAAGCTGCTGCGTCCGGTTGATAGATGACCGTTAAGATTCAGTGAACAGAATTTGAAGGAGGGGACACGTGGCGTGCATCGCACGACCGGACGCTGAGGTCCAGCGTCCGGTCGATCGGACCGGAGCTTCCGGTCGTCCCGACATTTGCCCAGTGAAGGGGTAACGGCTAGTTTAGCCCTTGGGGCTATAAATAGAAGTGGCCCTCGGCCATGGCTGGAGCTGAGCACCTGATAGGACTTAGTGTCCATGCTTGTGAGTGCTCGAGAGCCCTCCATCTCACATATACTTGATAGTGATCATTCAATTGTGTGAGTGAGCGATTCTAGAGCGATTGCATCGTGAGGTTGCATCGAGTGGCACTAGGTGATCGAGTTGCAAGCCGGTGGTGCTTGTTACTCTTGGAGGTTGCCACCTCCTTGACGGCTTGGTGGTGGTCTCTGTTGAAGCCCGCAAGAAGCTTGTGCGGGGCTCCGGAGAAGAGCTTTGTGAGGGGCATTGTGCTCGCCCCGCGGGAGCCGCGAAGAGCAACTTTAGTAAAGCGTGTCATTGAGCTACCCTCACTCAAGGGGTAGGTTCTTGTGATGCCCGACGTGCGGGCTTAGCGGGTGATGCTAATTAGCTGCCGAACCACCAAGTGAGCGGTCGACACAACGGGGACTAGCGTGTTGGCAAACACGTGAACCTCGGGAGAAAAATCATCGTGTCAACCTTGTTCTTCCTGTTGGTTTGCTTCCACATTACACAAGCTTGCATTTACTTTCATATATATTAAGCTTGTGTAGTTGCTCTTGTAATTAGTTTGCTTGTGTAGCATATTAGTTACCTTCTTGCTTGTGTAGCATAGAAGTAGCTCCCTTGCGTGGCTAATTTGGTTTGAGTAACCTTGTTAGTCACATTGCTTAGTTTGTGTAGCTAAGTATTTGCACTCTCTAATTTGGCATTGGTTGCCTTGTTATTGAGCATTGTTAGTGAACTTAGATGGCTTTGTGCTTTTGCTTACTAGCATGTGTAGGAGCTCTCTTGTCGCTTAAAGTACTAGTGGCATAGGTTTGTGTGACCTTGCTCCTAGAATTGCTTAGGTGAGCTCTAGCTAGTCCGGCACCTTAATTGCTTAATTAGTATATTTGAAAGGTGCTAAAGAACATAGATAGAGGGGTATAGTCTTGGCTAGACCGATAGTTTTAATTCCGCACTTGTTTTGGTTAGCCGACGCGATTAAGTTTTAAAAATGACTATTCACCCCCCTCTAGTCACCATCTCGACCCTTTCAATTGGTATCGGAGCCCGGTCTCTCATTTGTGGTCTTCACCGACCCGAGAGGATGGCGCCTAATGGGTGTAACACCCCTGGTGTTTATCACCAGTTAAGCAATGGGTTTGAGCTGAAACATGACATGTCGAGTGGTAATCAAGGTGTCAAGATCAAATCTACATGATGGAGCTCCAACTTAAACTTGGGCCACACACATTTGCTTACATATGGACCCTTGTTAAGATTATGCAAGAGTAATGTTCAACATGCTTATTCCATGTACATTACATCCCCATGCATCCATCTAGACCCGTGGAAAAGTTTCATGAAGTTTGGAATAAAAAAGTCACATGAAATGATAAGTCATATCTTTGCATGAATTGCTTTATCAAGTGGATGGAAACCTATGAAGTCAACCAAACCTTGGTACCTTGCTCCAACAACTCTACTTGCACTCATGAACAAATGTTATGAAGGGTTCATGTTGAGCAGGTGGCCAGAAAATGCACCAATGGATCAAAAAGGATAATATAAGCTTCATCGTGATCCTATTTTGGTCAAAGTAGAACAGTAGGTTCTATACCAGTTTTGAGGTTGGACCTTAAATGAAAGTTGTAGTCCATATCATGTAGAACAAACTTGGTTTTTGGACTAAGAGCTAGATCAGCTTGGAAATAAGTCAAATTGAGGTCACAAGATCGAATTTGCTGTGGTTTTCAACACTTAGAATTATTCTAAGTCAGTTTCGCTAAGCAACGACGTTGACATTCCGCGTTCTCCAAATTTTGCTAAGCAACTTGAGTTAGTCCAAAAATAAAAGTTCAAGGTTATGTTATGGAGAAGAGAATGCAAAGAGTTGTACTAAGTTTGATCGAGTTTCAACCTCCGAAAGCCAGTTTCCGTGATCGCTGTTAACATATTGACACTATCATTTTGGAGCTTAATTATCCGCTGTTATAGAGCTCAAATGGCCGGGCACCTTAAATAAGAAACGTAGACCAGGCCAAAGTGAACAAACTTTGTTTTTGGCTCAAGGTCTAATTTGGCCTGGAAGCGGCCCAAAACGGCGTTCCACCTTGCCCACGTCGCTGCCCGCCACGTGCTTAGTGAAATGCCTCAACGGGCGACACCTGTCCGTGGGCGTGGCCACCATGCACCGAGAGCACCCCCACCATTGCTGAGCTTCGCTGCAGCGTGCATCTACGCCCCTGCCTCCCTGTTGCGTCTCTACACCCTCTAGAGGTGGAGGCCGAGCTCCCTTTGGCTCACTCGCTCGCTCTCCCCGCCTGTGCCTGAGCGCGGACGCCGAGCACCGCCATGGACGTTCACCTCCCTGCCACCGATGCTCGCCATGGCCGGAGCCATGCCTACCACCGGCGCTCCTTCTCCTTCAAGCCTCCTCTGCTATGGCCGCTAGCCCCACCGCCTTCCTTTCCCAGCTCCTCTTCTGGCCGACGCCACCACTTCCCGGAAGCTTTGCTTGTCGTCGCGGCTCCTCCCTGCTGGAGCAGCCGCCATGGCTGCTGCTGCTCCTGTGACCAAGCCGCTGGCCAGGCCGGCCTCACCCTCGGCCGCGCGTGTGCCTGGGCAAGCTGCGCCCTCGCCGCTCGCCGCCGACGCCCCTCTCTGGCCGGCCAAATCGGCCACCAGCCGGCCCGCTGGCCTCCTCTGTCTCAACTGCGACCAGGGACCTCACGCGAGAAGAGAAACAAGTCCAGGGGGTTTTCTGCAGAACCATAGACTCAAATGAATGGTGCCGATAAGGACCGATTTGCAGTAAATTTGCTGAATCTTTGGAAATTCATAGTAATTCATAGGAAATTCGTAAAATAGCAAATGAGGACTTTTTGGAATCCTTGTGAAATTCTCTATGCATTAGATCTATAATATGGCATGTTTTAGTCTCAATATTTTGCGGTAAAAATAGATTTGTGCAGTAAGGTTGTAATGCTAGTTGAATTTGTTATTTTCCATAACTGCAGATCTAGGGCTCCAAATGAAGTGAAATTTTTTTGGCATGCTACTCATGTGATAGTTGATGTGTGGTACAAATTTCATGAGTATTGGATGAAGTATGAGTGAGTTATTGGTTTATCTCGCTCTCACATGATTTCTTGCTTTAGCAAATTGTCTTTTTCATAGCGGTTGCTATATATATTGAAATGGAGTGAAATTTGTACAGTAGACTATTGAGAGGATATGTGAGCCACTGTAATTTTTGTAGAATTTATTGTATACTTTTGGTATATGCTCATTAAGTCATCTTGTTATCTAAAATAAATTAAGAAATGCATTAAAAGAATTTATTTGGTCATGGACACTAGGTTTTTTGGTGTTCTTTAGTCATGTGTGACATGTTGGTAAAGTTGGTTTTGCCTAATTATGTGTTTGCAACATAAGTTAATATTTATTTTCTTGCAAATATGGTTTCTGGACAGATCTGGGAACTTAGCAAAGTTCTTCATGATAATGTGCTTTGTTGTGAAACTTGTTTATATAAAAGTTGTAAATAATTCATGTATCTACCTTCTGTTAAAATTTGGTGTCATTTGGCCAAGTAGTTTGTGAGTTATACCTGTTTAAAGTTGGGTTTCAGAAATGGCTGCTCTCTGTCAATTGTGGACCAGTTTCTGTAAACGTATAATTTCGACCTACTTAACTTGTGAATCATGCTATTATGGTTACAGATGAAATGTAGATAATTTTATAAGCTTTCCAAAATGTCTTCTTGCAAGTCATTTGGATTTGTGTAACTCCAGTTATAGCTAAATCTTGCTGCTGTTGTTTGCATGTCCAGAAATTGACAGATTCCAATTATAGTTGTTTGCTTGTATATTGCTAAGTGTGGCTCAAACCTTTGATGATGGTTGAGTTAGAGTACCTGAGATCTTGGGAAACTTGTGTCATGCTTGGTGTTGTCGTCTTCTTTGCTATCGTGGGATGATAAATTGTGCGATATTTAAAGTAGGCAATGCGAAGTGCTTGTGCATATTAATGTAACCTTGTGCTTGTCTTACTTACTGCATGCGATGCATTGTCTATTGCACTTCCATGTATTCATACACTTGTATATTGCATCTCATCTAGGTACGCTAGATCCACCACGTGAAGGATGCGATGTTGGAGCCAAACCCGAAGACAGCGTTTGATGGATCTATCCCGAAGATGGAAGGACTAAGCAAGTGCCATGACCGAAGGTGTCACCAAGACGGTGCAAGCTAACTGAACTGACTTGTGTTGGATCCCAGACAAGTCCCGGAGCATATTAAGCCTCCTAATTTTTGAAATGCAGTTACAGTATTATTGTTACATATATATATTGTTGCATTAAGTTTAGGTGTTGGATGCAAACACTTGCTGCATTGGTTATCCAATCCTTGTCCAGATATTGATACCCTGAATCCTATGTAGCTTAGGCTCGTGTAGTGCTTAGCCCTGCTTAAACACGGTAGAAGTCAGGTGATTTCCTATCACCTGCGAGAGATAGGAAGATACATATGGCACGGTTGGCTATATTTGCTATCGTGGAAAAGAACCAGTCTTAATTTGAAATGAAGACCGGATGGAGGCTTGCCGGTTTGTAGTGACTCCATCTGTGTCGATTAAGGACTGAATCTTGGAGCCTTTCCTATTCATGTTGAACGCATGCCTCTCTCTTAGTTGGCCGGGTCTGGAGACCGACCATGAAGCCGAGTAGCTCACCTCAGGCCGGGAGTCGATAAGTATAAAGTGCGCCTCGGAAGGGAGCCGTAGGCGTGAGTCCAAGGGCAGGTGATTTAAAAGTCCTGATCATCCTGGCAGAAGGGTAATCCCTGAGAGTGCTGGTGCTGATCGAACCCGTGAATTTGGTTCCTAAGTTGTCCCAAAGGTGACCCACGGCTACCCTTGCAAAGTATGCAAGGGTGAGACTTAGGAATACCCCCTCAGCTGAGTTGTAATTCGATTCGAGTCGCCGTCTCTCCCGGTTAGTGAGAACTTGACGGGCTTATCTCCAATGTAGACACACTAAATAACATAATGGTTCGGAAATGATGATATGATGATGACAGCCTTATTATACCTGCTATGGTTAATATTGATTGCTCCTAATAAGTGAGTGCTCTAGTACAAGTGATAATCTAGTGGACAGGTAAATGATGATAAGCTTGATGCTAAGTTTAAATTGGTTACTATGCTCATAAGCTCTTTTATGCAAATGTGTCAAGCTAGCCAACCTCATAAGCCTTGCATGACCCTTGGTGTCATTTGTTTTGGTTTCCGACGGGTAAGTCTGGCTGAGTACATTCGAGTACTCAGTGTTTATCCCACCATGTTGCAGGTGAAGTTCTCGGCCTGTTGAAGATGGTGGCTAACCACCGATGGGCTCGGTGATTCTACAGTTACTTCTCATCTATATGCTTTTGTCGGATGATGTCACTTATGCTAGCAATGTATTTGTAACATATATTAATGTAATCTTTTGAAAGCTATGTTGTTTTCACTAATCAGTTTTGAAACCCAAACTTGTACTATTATTTGTGAATTCATTTGTAATATTATTTCCGCTGCAACCCTGTGTATGTGATATGTATTTGCTTAATCACGCGATCTTGGTTGTGATGTTGATTTACCGAGGTCTTTCGGGACACTCGGCGGACTACCGGGTTTATATGAGTGAAAGTATGTGTGTGTCAACGTGTTAGCGGGGACAACCGTACTTGATCTTGTATAATTTGGGCAGTTCTGTTACAGCTGGCATTAGAGCAAGATTAAGCATAATACTATCATGTACATTGTTTTAAAAACAAAGTTTTGGTTTTAAAAAGCCTATTTTAACTAAAACTTTAGCTACAGGCAAATTTGTCAAAACTAATTTGCAAAACTATGCTAGCGACATCCTCCTTTATGCCCAGTTAAGGACTATTAGGTGGCTATCTAAGTACTAACATGGGGGTTTTTACTTTCGTCGTCCATACGACGTGCTATTTTATGGATGCCATTCGTTGAATGGTAATGTATGGATCAATTGCCTCTACGCCCAGGTAAGTGTGAGTTGTGAGAGCATGACCGTCCAACTGTCGGTCTAGGGGAGAGTTAGCTTTGGTTACTGGAATATTTACATGTTACATACATGTATATATGAAGGTACTTAATTGCGGCTATATTTATCGGGTAGCTATGGATATCGAAGTATATACATCGGGGGATGTATATATGGAGAGTATCTTAGTTTACTGCTTTCATTGTGTGCTTATTTATCTCTTGTGGGGATGGGCTGCAATGAATTTGCCTGCAGGTACGCTAACCACGAATGCGTAGATTGAATGTAGCTGACGACTAGCTATATATCGAGAGAGTACGTGTTATGCCACCGACATAGAACGTGATTGCCACCTTAGGCTGGCAATTTTGTGAGGACGAATAGGACGAGCATGCATCATGATTGTGCTTGTGCATAAATATGCTTCCCTCACCTTGTTCTAATGCTAAGTAACTTGTGATCAATGTGATGTCACTATTTTCCCTGTGTGAAGCTAGCCAAAATGCCTGGTCCCATGCTACTTGAATAGCTATGCTTGAAGTTAGTGTGTGATTAGCTTGCCTCGTATGTTGGCTTCCAAAGGAAATAGATGACGAGTTAATAGTTAACAAAAAGTTCACCCCTTTGAAAACTAAATTGCTAAATGTAAGTAAAACTTGTTTTGTAGAGATATCCACCTACTCAGTAAAAAGGGAAATAAAAGATAACAGTGCCTTACCACCATGTTTTGCATGATATGTGTAGTGGTGTTGTTGTAGGTGACTGCTTGTTATGTACGAGCTTTGTGCTTCGTAATAGCCATTTAAGCTAATTGGATTGAGTGTTTCGAAATGCTCGCTTAAGACCATGATGTAGGCGTGGATGCTTATTATCTAGGTAGTGCCGTAGTTGTCACCCTTTTGTCCTCGGTAAGCATATGAGTGTGGAAGAGCGCTATCCTAGAGCAGCATCCAAGTTTTGATAATCTCAGGGTTGTCGTCTACAATTAAGTTCTCTCTTAGGAACCTAAGCCTATACACGTGGTTGCTAGCCTTGAACGTTGCGCTATGAAGACTTTATCTATGCCTTTGCTTGACCTTAGGCCCAAGCTTAGTTCCCTTAAATGCTTGCATATTTCATGGTTGTCCCGCTCCTGTGTGGGAGGACCCTACTGCAAAAATCCTTGTTAGATCTTATTGCTCCTTCTCCTACTGATAATCTGGTGCAACGATAATCGCTATCTACCCTGGCTTTGGAACCTTCTTCTCACAGATCATGTCATTGCTTTATCAACTCAATCCCTAGTCAGTGCAATGGCTCTGTCCCTCAAATCTCATTTATTTTGCCTCCAACCCTTTCAAGTCTCTGGATGTTTATCAGTCTTGATCTTATGATGCTACTCGACAAGACCAAATCTCATGTTAATCTTTATATGGTAATCACTTGGGTGGACACAAGACGTATATGGAAATTAGCAAGAGTCTCCTGCTTAATTGCCTTCGGCAATTATGCTATGTTCTTTTGCGCTGTGTTTTTGATCTTCTGATCGTCTCCTTATTGATTCCTAACCTTGTGACTATCCTTGTTTGCTATCCCTCTTTTGCACAACGCTTGTTCTTACAATCTAATTGGTGCCACTGGAAATTTCACTTTGGTTGTATGTCCAGTAATGGTGCCACGATTAGTGATCTACGGTGCCGCGATGGAACCTAGGGCCTCCTTGTGGGCGGCCGACGCATGGTTGTGCTGCTGGGTGCGCGCTGGTATTGAGGTTTCTAGTCATGATCCATTGCCGAACTGCATCGATGTGTCATTTTCACATGAGCTCTTCCTTGGTTATCTCTCTATATCTTATCAAAGATTCATATATCAGACCAAAAGTAGTAGAGCTTCCTTTTGAAGTCACAAAAAGGATATCCTTTGAAGAACTGGTCACTGACATAAACAATAACAGACTGCAAGAGGTGGTAAACAAGTGACTCTACCTAACTGTCCCTGTAATGACGTCGATCGTCTGATGAGCAACTTATGTCATCCATGTTAGATCAGAAAGGTATCCAACACTTAATGTTGGACAAGTTATCAATCTAATGGTAATGGATGGCGATATCATGTGGTGTAATAGGTCCCCAGGTGCTCATGAACCTCCCATTCAAGTTCTTGATCTGTAGGTGCATGATGGTCATACAGTTGAAATCAACCATCTCTAGTGTGACTCGTTATTTGCAGACTTCGATGGCGACCGTTTGTTTGTGCCTCGATTGCAATTATTGTTGTGGTCAAGAGTAAGAATTTGGAACTTTGAGTGTTGAGAGACAATTGATTAGTTACCCATAGTAAGGTTAATCTCCAGCTAGGTAGCGACTTATTGGTAGCTACGAAGGCTATGTCTCACAGGATGATGTTAAGCAAAGAAACAACAAGGACGTTTAGCAATGCAACTACTGCTTTGTTTTCCAAAACCTATGCTATCACGTCAATTCCATCTTTGACAACCACGTAGATAGTACAAGACGTTGTATCGGCTACGTAAGGAGCTAGCTAAAGCATGTGCCTTGTTTTGATCAACATCATTGTGCCCCTATGTACCACAAACGGATTTGTTCAAGGTTCTGTTGGATCAAGTGCCAGAGAATATTCAGAAACGGTTCCTTGTCTATGTAGGAATGCCCTCCATGTGGAGTAATGCTTTGCGCCCTATGAAAATAGCCCACAAGTCCAATGCTTGTGCATCGTCAAGTTGGTGTCTAGATCAACGGCGGAAATTGTTACCTAAGAAACATGTCAGGAAGACTATAGCCTCCATCTTCAGCTAGAGAAAGGCTGTTGCTGGTATGAGAAAGATTATAGAGTGCAAAACACACACCTCAATGTGTGAAGCAAAGAAAAGAAAGAACCCGAAATCTGTCCAGATTTTGTGGCACTAAACCGGTTATCTTCAAGCCAACGATTAGTGACTCAAACGAAGTTGGATTGACCCCAAACTTGGTGATCTCATTCCTTGCTTAGGACCCTTCAATGTCTTATGTTAGTTTGAGTATTGGTTGGGTAAAACCTCGAATTTGAGAGATATCTCGTCGGCTCGGTTTGCTGCCATTTCAGAACACAGCAGTTTTGGTAGATGAATTGCTTGGATGGTCAAACGGTGTCCAGTTGAGTTGAATTTTGGTGAGTAGTTAGAAGACCCATGGATCTACATGCCCACCAAAATTTGTGCATATTGGAGCAGTAGTTTGTGAGATATGAATAGAAAACAAAAGGGTACAGAATCTGCAATTTCGCTGTGACCGCGATCATCCTTTGCATTAGATGGTTGTGTTTGTAATTAATGCCAAGAAATTATAACTTGTAGGTGGATTGCTGTTAGGCAACCCTCCATACCCTTGAGGAGACTAATTGCACCCCTATGTGCCTTGCTTTTGCCCTCTTAGATCAGCAATGCGTGAGCAGTCAAGGTGTTCTAGAAGTCAAATTGTGCCCTTGCAATTCGAAAGTAATTAGAAAGGTGTCAAACCATAGATTTTTGGATTATGGTTTTTGAGATATCGATTGGCCTAAGAATGGAAGCCTCGACGTCAAATATAGTTTAATAAAGCTGGTTTTGCTACGATGCAAGTCAACCAACTTGTTGTGCAACTGCACCACGAAGGCAAATTTTACTTAACCTGCTTGGTAGTGAACTAGTCCCTAGTTTTGTGATTACTTGCAACTTATGTTGTCCTCCAAGCCTCGCTAACATCCTTCTGCATCATTGGTTCTCCAATGCTGACATGCCTAAGGTGTCTTCCATGTGTTTTACCCAAGGGTTTGGCTTAGATACAACTCAGATAACTATTACCATTTGGATATGAGAATTCCCTTAAATAATGGTCGTCGAAAACGCTGAGTCAACAGAGTCAGCTATCACATTTACCGCTCACTCAACAGACTCAGATAATACAGTGTCGTTATCAGAGAAAGAGCACTATATATAAGGAACATTATGTAGCTTTCCATCAGTTGACATCTAAGTGATTGCACCGCTACAACCAGTTTGGATATTGGTTAACTAGCTTCTCATACCCTCAAAGGATGTTTACCCCGTCTATGATCACATCCTTTATGAGAAGTTGTGCTCAAACCACTTTAGTAGAGAACTGCTTTTCAAACCTTGGGAACAAATATAGCATCGTTGCATGGAATATCTGTCAACAGACTATGGGCTAGTGCAAAGTCCATAGGTCTATGCTATATCCACTAGGGAAGTAGATGTTACAAGTATTTAGTCTATGCTTGTATCACTCTTCGTACATCATGGACGAAGTACGCATGATAGTGCTATCTTGGATTACTTCCAATGTAACAATGCTTTATGGACGCCAACGAAAGAAATTCTTCAGACAACAACTTACGACAAAGAGCAAGTATTAAAAAGTGTCATGACCAAATTAGTCTCTCTGATACTCCAAAGTTAAGTAGCCTAATGCTATCACTGATGTTGGAAACTGGATGACAAGTTTCTCTTCCCTTAAAAGTCTTTCGCACCGAATCTCGGGATGCGATTCCTTTAAGGGGGGAGGGCTGTAACACCCCAGGTGTTTATCACCAGTTAAGCAATGGGTTTGAGCTCAAACATGACATGTCGAGTGGTAATCAAGGTGTCAAGATCAAATCTACATGATGGAGCTCCAACTTAAACTTGGGCCACGCACATTTGCTTACATATGGACCCTTGTTAAGATTATGCAAGAGTAATGTTAAACATGCTTATTCCATGTACATTACATCCCCATGCATCCATCTAGACCCGTGGAAAAGTTTCATGAAGTTTGGAATAAAAAAGTCACATGAAATGATAAGTCATATCTTTGCATGAATTGCTTTATCAAGTGGATGGAAACCTATGAAGTCAACCAAACCTTGGTACCTTGCTCAAACAACTCTACTTGCACTCATGAACAAATGTTATGAAGGGTTCATGTTGAGTAGGTGGCCAGAAAATGCACCAATGGATCAAAAAGGATAATATAAGCTTCATCGTGATCCTATTTTGGTCAAAGTAGAACAGTAGGTTCTATACCAGTTTTGAGGTTGGACCTTAAATGAAAGTTGTAGTCCATATCATGTAGAACAAACTTGGTTTTTGGACTAAGAGCTAGATCAGCCTGGAAATAAGTCAAATCGAGGTCACAAGATCGAATTTGCTGTGGTTTTCAACACTTAGAATTATTCTAAGTCAGTTTCGCTAAGCAACGACGTTGACATTCCGCGTTCTCCAAATTTTGCTAGCAACTTGAGTTAGTCCAAAAACAAAAGTTCAAGGTTATGTTATGGAGAAGAGAATGCAAAAAGTTGCACTAAGTTTGATCGAGTTTCAACCTCGAAAGCGATTTCCGTGATCATTTGTTAACATATTGACACTATCATTTTGGAGCTTAATTATCTGCTGTTATAGAGCTCAAATGGCCGGGCACCTTAAATAAGAAACGTAGAGCAGGCCGAGGTGAACAAACTTCATTTTTGGCTCAAGGTCTAATTCGGCCTGGAAGCGGCCAAAACGGCGGCGTTCCACCTTGCCCACGCTCGGTGAAATGCCTACCCGCCACCATGCTCGAGTGAAATGCCTCAGCGTGCATCGGGTGTCTCTACACCCTCTAGAGGTGGAGGCCGAGCTCCTTTGTCGTGTGCGTGGCCACCATGCACCGATGGAGCACCCCCCACCATTGCATGGCCGGAGCCATGCCTACCACCGCGCTCCTTCTCCTTCAAGCTGCATGGCGTAGCCCCATCTACCTTTCCCTGCCTCCCTGTCGCCGCGCCACCACTTCCGGAAGCTTTGCTTGTCGCGCCCTCCCTTGGAGCAGCCGCCAGAGGTGGAGGCCGAGCTCACCCTCGGCCGCTGGCGTGTGCAGGTCACAGCTCGCGCCGCTTCGATTGGTTGAGTTAGTCTCAGCTGCGACAGGGACCTCACACGAGAAGAGATCTTGGGAAACTCAAATGAATGTCATGCTTGGTGTTGTTGTCTAGCTAATTTAGGAAATGCTAAAATAGCAAATGAGGACTTCGTGGGATCATGCATTAGATCTATAATGCGATATTTGCGGTAAAAAAGATTTAGCAGTATGGTTGTAATGCTAGTTGAATTTGTTATTTTCCATAACTGCAGATCTAGGGCTCCAAATGAAGTGAAATTTTTTTGCATGCTGCATATGTGTGGTAAAAATTTGTAGTATTTGTGCTGAGTTATTGGTTTATCTCGCATCACATGCATTTGCTTTATTGCATTTCCATGTATTCATAGCACTTGCTATACATATTGAAATGGAGTGCATCTCATCTGAGCCACTACGCTAGATGTATACTTTTGAAGGATAAGTCATCGTTATCTTAAAGCCAAATGCATTAAAAGAATTTATTTGGCTAGGTTTTTGATGGATCATGTTGGTAAAGATGGAAGGACTAATTTTCTTGCAAATATGGTGACCATGGGAACTTAGCAAAGTTCTTCATGATAATGTGCTTTGTTGTGAAAAAGGTGTATAAAAGTTGTAAATAATTCATGTATCTACCTTCTGTTAAAATTTGGTGTCATTTGGCCAAGTAGTTTTTGAGTCATACCTGTTTAAAGTTGGGTTTCAGAAATGGCTGCTCTCTGTCAATTGTGGACCAGTTTCTGTAAACGTATAATTTCGACCTACACTTAACTTGTGAATCATGCTATTTGTTGTTAGATGAAATGTAGATCCAGAAAAGTCCCGAGCATATATAAGCCAAAATGTCTTCTTGCTCATTTGGATTTGTGTAAAGTTTTAAATGCAGCTGTTGTTTGCATGTCAGAAATTGACAGATTCCAATTATAGTTTGCTTGTATATATATATTGTTGCATTAAGTTTGATGGTGTTGAGTTAGAGCAAACACTTGGGAAACTTGTGTCATTGGTTATCCAATCCTTGTCTGGGATGATATTGATAGGCAATGCTGAAGTGCTTGTGCATATAACGTAACCTTGTGCTTGTCTTACTTACTGCATGCGATGCATTGTCTATTGCACTTCCATGTATTCATGTATTGCATCTCAGTAGCTTAGATGCACCATGTTAAACATGTTGTAGAAGTCGTGATCTATCCGAAGATGGAAGGACTAACAAGTGCCATGACCGAAGGTGAGATAGGAAGATACATCGGATGGCAACGGCATATTGGCTATATTTGCTATCGTGGACAAAGATATTGTTCTTAAGTTTTGAAATGCAAGCAAACCGGATGGAGGCTTGTCCGGATATTGATACCCTGAATCCTATGCGCTCGTGTAGTGCTTAGCCACCTTAAACATGGTAGAAGTCAGGTGATTTCGATTAAGGACTGAATCTTGGAGCCTTTCTGTTCATGTTTGTTGAATGCATATTTGCTCTCTCTTTCCATTGGGTCGATTAAGGATGATTCTGGAGCCTTTCTGTTCATGTTGAGCATGCCTCTCTCTTAGTTGCTCACCGGAGACCGACCACGGAAGCCGAGTAGCTCACCTCGGGCCAGGAGTCGATAAGTATAAAGTGTGCCTCGAAAGGAGCCATAGGCGTGAGTCCAAGGGCGGGTGATTTAAAAGTCCCGATCGCCCCTGGCGGAAGGGTAATCCACGAGAGTGTCTTGTGATCGATCGAACCGTGAATTTGGTTCTGAGTTGTCCCAAAGGTGACCCACGGCTACCCTTGCAAAGTATGCCAGGGTGAGAGTTAGGAATACCCCCTCAGCTGAGTTGTAATTCGATTTGAGTCGCCGTCTCTCCCGGTTAGTGAGAACTTGACGGGCTTATCTCCAATGTAGACACACTAAATAACATAATGGTTCGGAAATGATGATATGATGATGACAGCCTTATTATACCTACTATGGTTAATATTGATTGCTCCTAATAAGTGAGTGCTCTAGTACAGGTGCTAATCTAGTGGACAGGTAAATGATGATAAGCTTGATGCTAAGTTTAAATTGGTTACTATGCTCATAAGCTCTTTTATGCAAATGTGTCAAGCTAGCCCACCTCATAAGCCTTGCATGACCCTTGGTGTCATTTGTTTTGGTTTCCGACGGGTAAGTCTGGCTGAGTACATTCGAGTACTCAGGGTTTATCCCACCATGTTGCAGGTGAAGTTCTCGGCCTGTTGAAGATGGTGGCTAACCACCGATGGGCTCGGTGATTCTATAGTTACTTCTCATCTATATGCTTTTGTCGGATGATGTCACTTATGCTAGCAATGTATTTGGAACATATATTAATGTAATCTTTTGAAAGCTATGTTGTTTTCACTAATCAGTTTTGAAACCCAAACTTGTATTATTATTTGTGAATTCATTTGTAATATTATTTCCGCTGCAACCCTGTGTATGTGATGTGTATTTGCTTAATCACACGATCTTGGTTGTGATGTTGATTTACCGAGGTCTTTCGGGACACTCGGCGGACTACCGGGTTTATATGAGTGAAAGTATGTGTGTGTCAACGTGTTAGCGGGGACAGTCGTACTTGATCTTGTATAAATTGGGCGGTTCTGTTATAATTGGCTAGATGGTTGTGAGAATCACATTTTCGATGGCACAAACTTTGCACTTTGGAAAAATCACATGCTTGATCATTTTCGTGCAAAGGGACCTAAATTTTGGTGGGTTGTCACTAGTGGTCTCACCCATGTCTTGGATCATAGAACTCTAACCAAAGCTCAAAGAGTCCTCTATGAATTTGATGCACATGCTTGTTGTTTTCTATTGGATGGTTTACATTTTGATTTGATGAAGCAAGTAAACTACAAGGGGACCGCTCGTGAGATATGGGACTCCATCAAGGACACCTTCGGTGATTCCTCCACATGGGATGATGGTAAATTCAAGAAGGAGGATGAGCCCAAGAAGGAGGCACATGAGTGTGTTGAGCATAACCACAATTTGGTGATTGTGAAAGATTGCTCCACCTCATGGTCAAGTGATGATGATGATAGATCAACTACAACTTCACTTGACAAGGTTGATGATGATGCCACAAGTGTTGCAAGTGATGATGCTACCCCATGCACACTTGATGGTGATGATGGTTCATGCTCAAGCCATGATGATGCTACTATAAGCCCATCCACTACACCACCTTGCTTCATGTCACAAGGTGACACTAAGGTATCAAATGATAGTGTGGTTGATCATGTTGATTCTTATGATGAGCTTGTTAGTAGACTTGCTAGCATGACCATGTCTTTAGAAAATGAGAAAGCTAAAACATTGACATTAAAAAATGAAAACTCATTTCTAAAGAACTCTTGTGAAGAACATAAGAAATTACTTGATACTTATAAATCTTCACTTGATGAGCTTAAATTGAATCATGAGACACTACTTGCATCTCATGATGAATTAATAGAACAACATGCTTCTCTCATTAAAGTGTTTACAAAGAAACTTAAAAAGAATGACAGCTCATCACATGGATCAAACGATCAATTGCAAAATGTTGCTAACCCTTGTGATGTAGAAAAGAAGCATGTATCCACCTCTTGCGATGATTTATTAGATATGCCATGCTCTTCACATATAGATGCTTGTTCTACCTATATGTCTTGTGAGACTAATATTTTGAAGGAGAACAATGAGCTCAAAAATGAAGTGAAGAAATTGAGCAATAAGTTAGAGAGGTGCTACAACTCTTAAGTCACCTTTGAGCATATGTTGAAGACTCAAAAAAACTTTGGTGACAAGAGTGGAGTCGGCTTCAAGACTAACAAAGTCAATCATCAAGAAAGCCGCAATGACACAAGTGGCATTGGCTTCAACAAGAGCAAGATCAAGGGCAAAAGATGGGGCAAGAAAATACATGAAAGAGAAATGAAGAAGCAAGAACAAGAGAGGCTATCTCATTTCATGTGCTTCAAGTGCCATGAAGTGGGACATCTTGCAAATGGTTGCCCCAATGAAGAAAAGCTCAGGTTGATAAAAGAAGAAGAGAGGCTAAAGCATGTGAAATGCTTCAAGTGCCGCACTTGGGGTAATCTTACCTCAATGTGCCAAACCAAGCAATTGGTGAAGAAACAAGAGATGCCTCAACCAAAGCCACAAGTTGAGCAAGAGAAGACACCCCAAGAGCAAATCAAGATCAACCATGAAGATGGTGGTGACTTGATGATAAAGAAGAAGAAAACAAGAAGGGGTGGAAAGGCAAGGCATCCAATGCAAACCCAAGATGCCAAGATGATGAGCAAGAATAAAGATGAAAAGAAAGTCTATGCTCACATCAAGTGCTTCAAGTGTGGAATATGGGACACTTTGCCTCTAAGTGTCCTACCAAGCTTGAGAAGAAGGCTCAAGCAATCCATGAGAGGAAAGGCAATGAGAAGCACCACATGAGCAAAGAAGAGAAGGCTCAATCAAAGGGAAAGTGCTACTCATGCTGGGAAAGGGGACACATGGCACATTCATGTCCCCTAGGTAATATTTCTAAGCCTATTTCAATTGATGATAATAATGTGCTTAGAAAGGATGGCAATGGTACCTCATTGGTTGCAATTGCAAAACATCCCGCTATTCATACTAAGGCTATGCCTAAGTATGTTGCTCCTAACTTGAGAGGACCCAAACTTGTTTGGGTACCATCAAAAAGTGGATAGATGGTGTTAGTGTTGATGTAACATAGGTGCACGGTTTGCGCTAAACGTACCATAGTCTCAGATATCATTTTGGACGCACCTGATGGAACTCCTAGGTGACGATGCTCAACTAGAAGCTCGTTTTGGTGCATTTGGAGATAGTGCTAATCTTGACGCAAGATCGGTGCACGGTTTGCGCTGAAAGTACCATAGGCTATGAAATCATTTTGGCGCACCCGATGGAACTCTTAGGTGACGTGGGTCATATGGAATCTCGTTTGGTCCGTTTGGAGATGCTATTAGTGTTGATGTAAGATAGGTGCACCATTTGCGCTAAACGTACCATAGGCTCAGATATCGTTTTGGACACATCCGATGTTACTCCTAGGTGACAAAGCTCAACTGGAAGCTCGTTTTGGTGCGTTTGGAGATAGTGCTAATCTTGACACAAGATCGGTGCACGGTTTGAGCCGAAAGTACCATAGGCTATGAAATCATTTTGGCGCACCTGATGGAACTCCTAGGTGATGTGGGTCATGTGGAAACTCGTTCGGTCCGTTTGGAGATGGTGTTAGTGTTGATGTAAGATAGGTGCACGGTTTGCGCTAAACGTACCATAGGCTCATATATCGTTTTGGACGCACCCGATGGAACTCCTAGGTGACGTGGGTCATGTGGAATCTCGTTCGGTCCGTTTGGAGATGGTGTTAGTGTTTGTGTAAGATAGGTGCATGGTTTGCGCTAAACATACCATAGGCTCAGATATCGTTTTGGACGCACCCGATGGAACTCCTAGGTGACGTGGGTCATGTGGATTCTTGTTTGGTCCATTTGGAGATGATGTTAGTGTTGATGTAAGATAGGTGCATGGTTTGCGCTAAACATACCATAGGCTCAGATATCATTTTGGGCGCATCTGATGGAACTCCTAGGTGGCGTGGGTCATGTGGAATCTCGTTCGTCCGTTTGGAGATGTTGTTAGTGTTGATGCAAGATAGGTGCACGGTTTTACGCGCTAAACGTACCATAGGATCAGATATCTTTTGGACACACCCGATGGTACACCCTAGGTGATGTGGGTCATGTGGAATATCGTTCATTCCGTTGGAGATGGTCCATATGACGAGATAGGTGCACCATTAGTGTTAAAGCGCAAGATAGGTGAGATGTCATTTTGGCGCGCCGATGGAACTCCTAGGTGACATAGGATCGGAATATCTTTTTGGAGATAGTGCTAATCTTGACTCAAGATCGGGTGCACCGGTACGAAAAGTACCTAGGCTATGAAATCATGGGTCATGTGGAATAGGTGACATCATGTCATGTGGAATCTCGTTCGGTCCGTTTGGAGATGGTGTTAGTGTTGATGTAAGATAGGTGCACGGTTTGCACTAAACGTAACATAGTCTCGAGATGTCGTTTTGGACGCGCACCCGATGGAACTCCTAGGTGACGTGGCTCATGTGGAAGCGTTCGTTTTTGGAGATGGTGTTAATGTTTTTGGAGATAGTGCTAATCTTGACTCAAAATATCATTTTGGGCGCACCGTTAGAACGCCTAGGAAAGTGGGTCATGTGGAATCTATGAAATCCATTTTAGATGGTGTTAGTATTGATGTAAGATAGGTGCACGTTTTGCGCTAAACGTACCTAGGTGACGTTTTGGGTGCACCCTATAGAACTATTAGGTGCGTGGGTTTGAAATCTCGTTTGGTGTTAGTGTTGATGTAAGATAGGTGCACGGTTTGCACTAAACGTACCATAGGCTCAGATATCATTTTGGATGCACCCGATGGAACTCCTAGGTGACGTGGGTCATGTGGAATCTTGTTTGGTCCGTTTGGAGATGGTGTTAGTGTTGATGTAAGATAGGTGCATGGTTTACGCTAAACATACCATAGGCTCAAATATCGTTTTGGAGGCACCCGATGGAACTCCTCGGTGACGTGGGTCATGTGGAATCTCGTTTAGTCCGTTTGGAGATGGTGTTAGTGTTGATGTAAGATAGGTGCACGGTTTGCGCTAAATGTACCATAGGCTCATATATCGTTTTGGACGCACCCTATAGAACTATTAGGTGACGTGGGTCATGTGAAATCTCGTTTGGTGTTAGTGTTGATGTAAGATAGGTGCACGGTATGCACTAAACGTACGGCGAGATATCGTTTTGGACGCACCCGATAGTACCTAGGTGACGTGGGTCATGTGGAATCTCGTTTATCATTTTGGATGTTAGTGTTGATGTAAGAACTGCCGCAGTTTTGACGTGGGTCATGCTGGAATCTTGTTTGGTCCTATAGAACTATTAGGTGATGTGGGATGTGAAATGTTTGGTGTTAGTGTTGATGTAAGATAGGTGCATGGTTTGCACTAAACATACCATAGGCTCATATATCATTTTGGACGCACCCAATGGAACTCCTAGGTGACGTGGGTCATGTGGAATCTCGTTCGGTCCATTTGGAGATGGTGTTAGTGTTGATGTAAGATAGGTGCACAGTTTGCGCAAAAGGTAACACAGGCTTATATATCATTTAGGACGCACCCGATGGAACTCCTAGGTGATGTGGGTCATGTGGAATCTCGTTCGGTCCATTTGGAGATGGTGTTAATGTTGATGTAAGATAGGTGCACGGTTTGCACTAAACGTATCATAGGCTCAGATATCGTTTTGGACGCACCCGATGGAACTCCTAGGTGACGTGGGTCACATGGAATCTCGTTCGGTTCGTTTGGAGATGGTGTTATTGTTAGTGCAAGATAGGTGCACGGTTTGTGCTAAACATTCCGTAGGCTCAGATATCGTTTTGGACGCACCAGATGGAACTCCTACATGACGTGGGTCATGTGGAATCTCGTTCGGTCCATTTGGAGATAGTGTTAGTGTTGATGTAAGATAGGTGCACGGTTTGCACTAAACGTACCATTGGCTCAGATATCAGTTTTTGATGCACCCGATGGAACTCCTAAGTGACGTGGGTCATGTGGAATCTTGTTCGGTCCGTTTGGAGATGGTGTTAGTGTTGATGTAAGATAGGTGCACGGTTTGCGCTAAACGTACCATAGGCTTAGATATCATTTTGGACGCACCCGATGGAACTCCTAGGTGATGTGGGTCATGTGGAATCTCGTTCGGTCCATTTGGAGATGGTGTTAGTATTGATGTAAGATAGGTGCACGGTTTGTGCTAAATGTACCGTAGGCTTAGAAATCATTTTGGACACACCTGATGGAACTCCTAGGTGACTTAGGTCTTGTGGAATCTCGTTCGGTCCCATTTAGAGACGCTATTAGGGTTGATGTGAGATAGGTTCATGGTTTGTGCTAAACATACCATAGGCTCAGAAATCATTTTGGACGCACCCAATGGAACTCCTAGGTGGTTTGGGTCATGTGAAATCTCGTTCGGTCCGTTTGGAGATGGTGTTAGTGTTAGTGCAAGATAGACACACGGTTTGCGCCAAACATACCATAGGCTCATATATCATTTAGGACGCACCCGATGGTACGCCTAGGTGACGAGGCTAAAGTGGAAGCTAGTTTCGGTCTGTATGGAGATAGTGCTAATATTGACGCAAGATAGGTGCATAGTTTGCACCGAATGTACCGTAGGCTCAAAAATCATTTTGGATGCACCCGATGGATCTCATAGGTGAAGAGGGACTTATGGATTCTCATTTTGGTCCATTTAGAGATGCAGTTAGTGTTGGTGCAAGATAGGTGCACGGTTTGCCCCAAATGTACCATAGGCTTAGAGACCATCTTGGACGCACTCAATGGTACTCCTTGGTGACGAGGCTCAAGTGGAAGGTCATTTTGGTTTGATTAGAGACGTTGTTTGTGTTGGTGCAAGATGGGTACATGGTTGGGGCCAAGCATACCATAGGCTCAGAAATCATTTTGGATGCACCCGATGGAATTCCTAGGTGATATGGGTCTTGTGGAATGTCATTCTGATCCGTTTAGAGATGCCGTTAGTGTTGGTGCAAGATAGGTGCATGTGACGAGGACATCAACACCAACGATACATTCACTCTTGAGTTCCTGTCCATCAAATTTAGACCATGGAGACATGTGCACTCTTGTTTTGGTTAGGAACCTAGGAGAGGACTGAAAGGGAAAAGGATTCGCGTAGGCTGGATTCGGACTCCAGGACAGCTCCAACTTGTGATGGTCACCACGGTCGCATACGGACTCGGATTGGGGCATTCAAGTACTTCATGGAATCCTTATGAAGTCTATTTTCAAATGGATCTGTAATCAAGTCCATATCCATATCTGTTCTGAGGCGGCCGCAATGACCAAATTACTACCGAGAGGTTTTCTGTCCAAAGGTGTTGTGTCGCCTTAGTTTGGCCCAATGGGCCGTGTATCAAGTCGGGTCCTTTAGGGACGTGTCCTAGGTTTGGAGCATGACCCCAACAACCTTGTGGTCATCCTTCTAAATTCATATACCCCTTAGCCACCTCCAAGAATAGTTGGGTTTTGTTTAGATCAAATTTAGCTCTCGCTACTTGCTTGTAAGCGTGCGTGCTGGATCAGCCTCCCGACTTCTTGTCTCCAGAACCCCACCTTGTTTGAGATTGAGTTTGAAACCTTCATTTTCATCTAGTAAATTCAGTACTTGTTATACTTGTTCTTGCTAGTTCTTCGATTGTTTGTAGGATGAGCACCCTAGTGGCCGGGTGACGTGCTCCACAAGATCACGGTAGCCATTGGAGGTGGTGTATCAGTTGATAAGGCGTAGCTTGGAAGGCTGTAGTCGGGTCATGAACGTTGTCTCCATCCACCAATCGAGTTATCCCATGCCCTCTCATTGAAAGATCGGGATTGAACCCTAGCTGGTTCATACCAGCATGGCTGGCGCCAAATGTACCATAAGCTCAGAAATCATTTTGGACGCACCCGATGGTACTCCTAGGTGACAAAGCTCACCTGGCAGCTTGTTTTGGTCCGTTTGAAGACAGTGCCAATCTTGATGCAAGATCGGTGCACGGTTTGCGCCGAACGTACCATAGGCTCGAAAATCATTTTGGACGCACCCAATGGAACTCCTAGGTGACATGGGTTATGTGGAATCTCGTTCGGTCCATTTAGAGATGGTGTTAGTGTTAGTGCAAGATAAGTGCATGGTTTGCACCAAACGTACCATAGGCGCAGATATCGTTTAGGACGCACCCGATGAACTCCTATTCGACGAGGCTCAAGTGGAAGCTAATTTCGGTCCATTTGGAGATAGTGCTAATCTTAACGCAAGATAGGTGCATGGTTTGCGCCGAACATACCATAGGCTCAGAAAATTATTTTGAACGCACCCGATGGGAATCCTAGGTGACGTGGGTCTTGTCGATTATCGTTTTGTTCCATTTAGAGGTGCTATTTGTGTGTGTGCATGGTTTGGGCTAAATGTACCATAGGCTTAGAAATCATTTTGGACACACCCGATGGAAGTCCTAGGTGACGTGGATCTTGTGGATTCTCGTTTTGTTCCGTTTAGAGACGCTATTAGTGTTGATGTGAGATAGGTGCACAGTTTGCACTAAATGTACCATTGGCTCAGACATCATTTTGGACGCACCCGATGGAACTCCTAGGTGACGTGGGTCATGTAGGAATGTCATTTCTTTCCGTTTAGAGACGCTGTTAGTGTTGGTGCGAGATAGGTGCATGGCTTGCGCCAAACGTACCATAGGCTCAGAAAGCGTTTTGGACGCACTGGATGGTACTCCTAGGTGACAAAGCTCAACTGGAAGCTCGTTTTGGTCCGTTTGGAGATAGTGCTAATCTTGATGAAAGATCTGTGCACGGTTTGCGCCGAACGTACCACAGGCTCTGAAATCATTTTGGACACACCCGATGGAACTCTTAGGTGACATGGGTCATGTGAAATCTCGTTCGGTCCATTTGGAGATGGTGTTAGTGTTAGTGCAAGATAGGCACACGGTTTGTGCCAAACATACCATAGGCTCAGATATCATTTAGGACGCACCCGATGGTACTCCTAGGTGATGAGGCTAAAGTGGAAGCTAGTTTCGATCCGTATGGAGATAGTGCTAATATTGACGCAAGATTGGTGCATAGTTTGCACCGAATGTAAAGTAGGCACAAAAATCATTTTGGACGCACCCGATGGAACTCATAGGTGATGAGGGACTTGTGGATTCTCATTTTGGTCTGTTTAGAGATGCAGTTAGTATTGGTGGAAGATAGGTGCACGGTTTGCACCAAACGTACCACAGGCTCAGAAATCGTTTTGGACGCACCCATTGGAACTCCTAGGTGACGTGGGTCATGTGGAATCTCGTTCGGTCTATTTGGACATGGTGTTAGTGCTAGTGCAAGATAGGTGCACGGTTTGCGCCAAACGTACCGTAGGCTCAGATATCATTTAGGACACACCCGAAGTTACTCCTGGGTGACGAAGCTCACCTAGAAGCTCGTTTTGGTCCGTTTGGAGATAGTGCTAATCTTGACGCAAGATCGGTGCACGGTTTGCGCTGAACGTACCATAGGCTCGGAAATCATTTTTGATGCACCCGATGGAACTACTAGGTGATGTGGGTCATGTTGAATCTTGTTCAGTCTATTTGGAGATGGTGTTAGTGTTAGTGTAGGATAGGTGCACGGTTTGCGCCAAACATACCATAGGCTCAGATATCATTTAGGACGCACCCGATGGTACTCCTAGGTGATGCGGCTCAAGTGCAAGCTAGTTTCAGTCCGTTTGGAGATAGTGCTAATCTTGACGCAAGATAGGTGCATGGTTTGCGCCGAACGTACCATAGGCTCGAAAATCGTTTAGCTCTCGCTACTTGCTTGTAAGCGCGCGTGCTGGATCAGCCGCCTGACTTCTTGTCTCCAGAACCCCACCTTATTTGAGCTTGAGTTTGAAACCTTCATCTTCATCTAGTAAATTCAGTACTTGTTATACTTGTTCTTGCTAGTTCTTCGATTGTTTGTAGGACGAGCGCCCTAGTGGCTAGGTGACGTGCTCCACAAGATCGCGACAGCCATTGGAGGTGGTGTATCGGTTGCTAAGGCGCAGCTTGGAAGGTTGTAGTTGGGTCGTGAACATCATCTCCATCCACCAATCGAGTTATCCCATGCCCTCTCATCGAAAGATCAGGATTCAACCCTAGCGGGTTCATACCAGCATGGCTTGTGCCAAACGTACCATAAGCTCAGAAATTATTTTGGACGCACCCGATGGTACTCCTAGGTGACGAAGCTCAACTGGAAGCTTGTTTTGGTCCGTTTGGAGACAGTGCAAATCTTGACGCAAGATCGCTGCACGGTTTGCGCCGAACGTACCATAGGCTCAGAAATCATTTTGGACGCACGCAATGGAACTCCTAGGTGACATGGGTCATGTGGAATCTCGTTCGGTCCGTTAGGAGATGGTGTTAGTGTTAGTGCAAGATAGGTGCACGGTTTGCACCAAACGTACCATAGGCGCAGATATCGTTTAGGACGCACCCAATGGTACTCCTAGGCGACGAGGCTCAAGTGGCAGCTAGTTTCTATCTGTTTGGAGACAGTGCTAATCTTGATGCAAGATAGGTGCTTGGTTTGCGCCGAACGTACCATAGGCTCAGAAAATCATTTTGAACGCACCCGATGGAAATCCTAGGTGACGTGGGTCTTGTGGATTGTCATTTTGTTCCATTTAGAGGCGCTATTAGTGTTGATGTGTGCACGGTTTGCGCTAAACGTACCATAGGCTTAGAAATCTTTTTGGACACACCCGATGGAACTCCTAGGTGACGTGGGTCTTGTGGAATGTCATTCCGGTCCGTTTAGAGACGCTGTTAGTGTTGGTGCAAGATAGGTGCATGGCTTGCGCCAAACGTACCATAGGCTCAGAAATCGTTTTGGACGCACCCGATGGTACTCCTAGGTGACGAGGCTCAAGTGGAAGCTAGTTTCGGTCCGTTTGGAGATAGTGATAATATTGACGCAAGATCGGTTCATGGTTTGCACCGAACGTGCTGTAGGCCGAAAAATTGTTTTGGACGCTTCTGATGGAACTCATAGGTGACATGGGACTTGTGGAATCTTGTTTCGGCCCGTTTAGAGAGGCAGTTAGTGCTGGTGCAAGATGGGTGCACGGTTTGCACCACACGTACCATAGGCTCGGAGATCATGTTGGACGCACCCGATGGTACTCCTTGATGACGAGGCTCAAGTGGAAACTCATTTTGGTCCGTTTAGAGACGCTGGTAGTGTTGGTGCAAGATAGGTGCATGGTTGGCGCCAAACATACTATAGGCTTAGAAATCATTTTGGACACACCCAATGGAACTCTTAGGTGACGTGGATCTTGTGGAATGTCAGGTGATCTAGGACATGTGGAATCTCGTTTTGGTCCATTTGGAGACAGTGTTAGTGTAGGTGCATGATTGGTGCATAGTTTGCGCCAAGTGTACCATAGGCTCAGAAATCCTTTTTGACGCACCCAATGGTACTCCTAGGTGACGAGCCTCAAGTGAAAGCTCTATCGGTCCAATTGGAGATAGTGCTAATCTTGACGCAAGATAGGTGCACGGTTTGTGCCAAACATACCATAGGCTCAGAAATCATTTTGAGCGCACCTAATGGTACACCTAGGTGATGAGGCTCAAGTGGAACGTCGTTTCGATTTGTTGGGAGATAGTGCTAATCCTGATGCAAGATAGGTGCATGGTTTGCGCTGAACATACCATAGGCTTAGAAATTGTTTTGGACCCACCCGATGGAACTCCAAGGTGACGTGGGTCATGTGGAATGTCATTTTGGTCCGTTTGGAGACAATGTTAGTGTCGGTGCAAGATAAGTGCACGGTTTGTGCCAAACATACCATAGGCTCAGAAATCATTTTGGACGCACCCGATGGTACTTCTAGGTGTCGAGGCTCAAGTGGAAGCTTGTTTCGGTCCGTTTGGAGATAGTGTTAATCTTGACGCAAGATAGGTGCATGGTTTGTGCCAAACATACCATAGGCTTGGAAATCATTTTGGACCCACTCGATGGAACTCTTAGGTGACATGGGTCATGTGGAATGTCATTTTGGTGCATTTGGAGATAGTATAGTGTCAGTGCCAGATAAGTGCATGGTTTGCGCCAAACGTACCAGGCTTAGAAATCATTATGGACGCACACAATGGAGATGCTAGGTGACGTGGGTCATGTGGAAGCTCTTTTTGGTTCAACTGGAGCAGTGTTTGTGTCGTTGCAAGATAGGTGCACGATTTGCGCCAAACGTACCATAGGCCTAGAAATCATTTTGGACGCACTCAATGGTACTCGTAGGTGACGAGGCTCAAGTGGAAGCTCATATCGGTCCGTTTGGAGATAATGCTGATCTTGACGCAAGATTAGTGCATGTTTTGCACAAAATGTACCACATGCTCAGAAATCATTTTGATGCACCTGATGGAACTCCTAGGTGATGTGGGTCTCGTGGAATCTCGTTTTGGTTCATTTGGAGACAGTGTTCGTGTCAGTGCAAGATAGGTGCATGGTTTGCGCCAAACATACTATAACCTTAGAAATTATTTTGGACGCACATGATCGTACTCCTAGGTGACGAGGTTCAAGTGAAAGCTCTTTGGGTCCATTTGGAGATAGTGCTAATCTTGACACAAGATGGGTGCACATTTTGCACTGAATGTACCATAGGCTCATAAATTCTTTAGGAGACACCCGATGGTACTCCTAGGTGATGAGGCTCAAGTGGAAGCTCATTTGGGTCCGTTTCGAGATAGTGCTAATCTTGACCCAAGATAGGTGCACGGTTTGTGCCGAATGTACCATAGACTTGGAAATCATTTTGGACACACCCGATGTAACTCCCACATGATGTGGATCATATGGAATCTCATTTTGGTCCGTTTGGAGACAGTGTTAGTGTCAGTGCAAGATTGGTGCACGGTTTATGTCGAACATACCATAGGCTCAAAAATAGTTTTGGACATAGACGATGTTGCTGCTAGGTGACGTGGGTCATGTGGAATCTCATTTTGGTTTGTTTGGAGACAGTGTTAGTGTCGGTGCAAGATAGGTGCACGGTTTGCGCCAAACGTACCATAGGCCTAGAAATCATTTTAGACGCACTCGGTTGTACTCCTAGGTGAAGAGGCTCTAATGGAAGCTCATTTTGGTCCGTTTGGAGATAGTGCTAATCTTGATGCAAGATAAGTGCATGTTTTGTGCTGAACTTACCACAGGCTCAGAAATCATTTTGGATGCACCCGATGGAACTCCTAGGTGACGTGGGTCATGTGGAATCTCGTTTCGGTCCGTTTGGAGATAGTGTTAGTGTCAGTGCAAGATAGGTGCACAGTTTGCGCCAAACGTACCATAGGCCCAAAAATCATTTTGGGCGCACTCGATGGTACTCGTAGGTAACGAAGTTCAAGTGGAAGCTCATTCTGTTTGGAGATAGTGTTAACCTTGACGCAAGATAAGTGCATGGTTTGCGCCGAACATACTAGAGGCTCGGATATCATTTTGGCCACACACGATGGAACTGCTAGGGGACGTGGGTCATGTGGACTCTCATTTCATTCCGTTTCGAGATAGTGTTAGTGTTGGTGCAAGATTGGTGCACGGTTTGCGCCAAACATACCATAGGCTCAGAAATCAGTTTTGGACGCATCGGATGGTACTCCTTGGCGACGAGGCTCAAGTGGAAGCTCATTTCAGTCCATTTGGAGATAGTGCTAACTTGACACAAGATAGGTGCATGGTTTGCGCTCAACATACCATAGGCTTGGAAATCATTCTGGACCCACCTGATGGAACTCCTAGGTGACGTCGGTCTTGTGGAACGTCATTTCAGTCTATTTGGAGACAGTGTTAGTGTCGGTGCAAAATAGGTGCATGGTTTGCGTCGAACGTACAATAGGCTCGAAAATCGTTTTGGACGCACACGATGCAGCTGCTAGGTGACGTGGATCATGTGGAATCTTGTTTTGGTTCATTTGGAGACAATGTTAGTGTCGACGCAAGAAAGGTGCACGGTTTGCGCCAAAGTACCAAAGGCCCATAAATCATTTTGGACGCACTCGATGGTACTCCTAGGTGACGTGGCTCAAGTGGAAGCTCGTTTTGGTCTGTTTGGAGGTAATGCTAATCTTGACGTAAGATAAGTGCATGTTTTGCGGCGAACGTACCATAGGCTCAGGAATCATTTTGGACGCACCCGACAGAACTCCTAGGTGATGTGGGTCATGTGGAATCTTGTTTTGTTTGTTTAGAGACAGTGTTAGTGTCGGTGCAAGATAGGTGCATGGTTTGCACCAAGCATACCATTGGCTCAGGAATCCTTTTGGACACACCCGATCGTACTCCTAGGTAATGAGGCTCAAGTGAAAGCTCTTTCGGTCCATTTGGAGATAGTGCTAATCTTGACGTAAGATGGGTGCACATTTTGCGCCAAACATACCATAGGCTCAGAAATTGTTGTGGACACAACCGATGGTACTCCCATGTGACTAGGCACAAGTGGAAGCTCGTTTTGGTCCATTTAGAGATAGTGCTAATCTTGACGCAAGATAGGTGCACGGTTTCCGCCAAACGTACCATAGGCCCAAAAATCATTTTGGAGGCACTCGATGGTACTCATAGGTGATGAAGTTCAAGTGGAAGCTCGTTTCGATCTGTTTGCAGATAGTGTTAACCTTGACGCAAGATAAGTGCACGGTTTGCGCCGAACATACCAGAGGCTCGGAAATCATTTTTGCCACACACGATGGAACTGCTAGGTGACGTGGGTCATGTGGAATGTCATTTCAATCTGTTTGGAGATAGTGTTAGTGTTGGTGCAAGATAGGTGCATGGTTTGCGCCAAACATACCATAGGCTCAGAAATCATTTTGGACGCACCCGATGGTAGTCCTAGGGGACGAGGCTCAAGTGGAAGCTCGTTTCGGTCCGTTTGGAGATGGTGCTAACTTGACGCAAGATAGGTGCATGGTTTGCGCTCAACATACCATTGGCTTGGAAATCATTCTGGACCCACCTGGTGGAACTCCTAGGTGATGGGGGTCATGTGGAATGTCATTTTGGTCCGTTTGGAGATAGTGTTAGTGTCGGTGCAAAATAGGTGCACGGTTTACGTCGAACGTACAACAGGCTCGAAAATCATTTTGGACACACACGATGCAGCTGCTAGGTAACGTGGATCATATGGAATCTTGTTTTGGTTCGTTTGGAGACAGTGTTAGTGTCGACGCAAGATAGGTGCATGGTTTGCGCCAAAGTACCAAAGGCCCAAAATCATTTTGGATGCACTCGATGGTACTCCTAGGTGACGAGGCTTAAGTGGAATCTCATTCGACCCGTTTGGAAGTAATGCTGATCTTGACGTAAGATAAGTGCATGTATTGCGCCGAACGTACCACAGGCTCAGAAATCGTTTTGGACGCACCCGATGGTACTCCTAGGTGATGAGGCTCAAGTGGAAGCTAGTTTTGGTCCGTTTGGAGATAGTGCTAATCTTGACGCAAGATAGGTGCATGGTTTGCGCCGAACGTACCATAGGCTTGAAAATCATTTTGAACGCACCCGATGGAACTCTTAGGTGACGTTGGTCATGTGGAATCTCGTTTTGGTTCATTTGGAGACAATGTTAGTGTCGATGCAAGATAGGTGCATGGTTTGTGCCAAGCGTACCATTGGCTCAGGAATCCTTTTGGACACACCCGATGGTACTCCTAGGTGATGAGGTTCAAGTGAAAGCTCTTTCGGTCCATTTGGAGATAGTGCTAATCTAGACGTAAGATGGGTGCACATTTTGCGCCGAACATACCATATGTTCAGAAATCATTGTGGACACAACCGATGGTACTCCCATGTGACGAGCCACAAGTGGAAGCTCGTTTTGGTACATTTGGAGATAGTGCTAATCTTGATGCAAGATAGGTGCACGGTTCATGCCAAATGTACCATAGACTTAGAAATCATTTTGGACACACCCGATGGAACTCCTAGATGACGTAGGTCATATGGAATCTCATTTTGGTCTATTTGGAGACAGTGTTAGTGTCGGTTCAAGATAGGTGCATGGTTTGCGCCGAACGTACCACAGGCTTGGAAATTGTTTTGGATGCACACGATGGAGCTGCTAGGTGACGTGGGTCATGTGGAATCTCGTTTTGGTTCCTTTGGAGAAAGCGTTAGTGTCAGTGCATGATGGGTGCATGGTTTGCGCCAAACATACCATAGGCTCAGAAATCATTTTGGACGCACTCGATTGTACTCCTAGGTGACGAGGCTCAAGTGCAAGCTTGTTTCGGTCCATTTGGAGACAGTGTTAGTGTCAGTGCAAGATAGGTGCACGGTTTATGTTGAACGTACCACAACCTCAGAAATGGTTTTGGACGCACACGATGGAGCTGCTCGGTAACATGGGTCATGTGGAATCTAATTTTGGTTCATTTGGAGACAGTGTTAGTGTCCATGCAAGATAGGTGCACAGTTTGCGCCAAATGTACCATAGGCCCAGAAATCAGTTTGGACACACACGATGGTACTCCAAGGTGATGAGGCTCAAGTTGAAGCTCATTTTGGTCAATTTGGAGATAGTGCTACTCTTGACGCAAGATAGGTGCACGGTTTGCGCCGAATGCACCATAGACTCAGAAATCATTTTACACGTACCCAATGGAACTACTAGATGACGTGGGCATGTGGAATCTCATTTTAGTCTGTTTGGAGATACTGTTAGTGTCAATGCAAGATAGGTGCATGGTTTGTGCCAAACGTATCACAGTCTCGAAAATCATTTAGACACACACGAAGGAACTACTAGGGGATGTGGGTCATGTGGAATCTCATTTCGGTCTGCTTGGAGACAGTGTTAGTGTTGGTGCAACTTACTTGCACGGTTTGCGCCAAACATACTAAAGTCTCAGAAATCGTTTTAGACGCACATGAAAGAACTACCAGGTGATGTGGGTCATGTGGAATCTCGTTTTGGTTTGTTTGGAGACAGCGCTAATGTCGGTGCATGATGGATGCACGGTTTGTGCCAAACATACCATAGTCTCATAAATAATTTTGGATGCACTCGATTGTACTCCAAGGTGACTAGGCTCAAGTAGAAGCTCGTTTCGGTTTGTTTGGAGATAGTGCTAATCTTGACGTAGGATAGGGCATGGTTTGTGCCGAATGTACCATAGGCTTAGAAATCGTTTTGGACACACCCGATGGAACTGCTAGATGATGTGGGTCTTATGGAATCTCATTTTGATCCATTTGGAGACAATGTTAGTGTTGGTGCAAGATAGGTGCATGGTTTGCAGCAAACATACCATAGGCTCAGAAATCATTTTGGATGCAACTGATGGTACTCCTAGGTGACGAGGCTCAAGTGGAAGCTCGTTTTGGTCCATTTGGAGATAGTGCTAATCTTGACGCAAGATACGTGCACGGTTTGCGCCAAACATACCATAGGCTCAGAAATCGTTTTGGATGCACCCGATTAAACTCCTAGGTGACGAGGCTCATGTGGATGCTTGTTTTAGTCCATTTGGAGATAGTGCTAATCTTGAGGCAAGATAGGTGCACGGTTTGCACCAAACATACCTGTGGTAGAACCTCCTAAATTATAGGGCCCACATGCACCTATCACTGTCCAATGACCTCTGACAACTATGAATATGAATATGTTCCCGGTTGCTTAAGAAGACTGTCGGGTGTCCCTAGGGAACCCCGAATCATCCACAATTTCTGAGTAGGATCCCATTACAGAGTCATTGCAGTATTACAACAGTTTATTCAAATATATACATCAGAGTAATATAGCGGAAGTCTTACAATAACTTAGTTTACAAAACCGTTGTTTCAAACCTTACAAACTAAGTACGATTATTATTACAAACCATAGTAGTGGAGTGGCATTAGTAACATAATACAAAACACACAATTAAACTACCCTGTCTAGGGGCCACACATTTATTTGTCGTCATCGATTTGAAAAACAGTCATGCAGCACGGTCCAAAGCAGACCTGCTCATGAGGCTCACCTGCAACAAGGGTCAACGAACCCTGAGTACAAAAGTACTCAACAAGACTTAACCAAAATAAAAACTGAGGAATGCAGGCTCAGGGATTCAAGGTAGGGCTTTAGCAATGATCAAAGTTCTTTTGCGTAAAAGCTCTCTAACAAGATTGTTTATTTCAACATTTTTATCTTCAAAAAAGGATCATATATAAAGCTGACATGATCCGTATTAAGATCATGAAACTTCATATCCAACTCATTCTCAAACCTTACTCAAGTTCCATTTGTTAACTACGATGATGAACAGTGAGTTGAGTCTCCATAACCGAGGAGCAATGATGATTCGAATCGATATAACCCAGCTGGGGATTCCCAACCACACGACATATGTAGGTCCCTGACCTACATAGATCAACCTGCCCTCAGATCCTCTAAAACAAGAACGGGTCCGCGCCACCTGAGAGCACAGTACTCGACCAATCCAGCCCATTGCCACGTGGGTACACGCTGCTCCCGCCATCTCTCCACTCCCAGTGCTCGAGTAGCCATTCTCGTAATAGAATAACCTAGTTAAGGCTTACCGGAGTATGTGGCCGGTACTACAAAGTCTCACCTCATGCAATTCAATAATGGACGGTTCTTAATCGACATAGGTGGAAAGAACCCACTCACAAGACATCCATGTCTTGTGGCTCTCACACACCGAGTCCGCTCGGTCTAGATTTATTACTCCACAAGCTCATATCTCATGACAACATAAATAACCAATCATATCCAAAATCCATTTATATCTCGTAGGTGACAGGTAATCACACGAATTTTATCGGTCTAAGCATGGCTAAGCATAATTAGGCATTCTCGAATTGAAACGGGTAACAAGGTGGATATTGAAAAACAAGGTTGGTAATGCACCAATTAGGTTTTCACTCAACTCCTAATCACTTAATGTAGTACTAAAAAGCAAAAGCGATATAAATTTGTAAAGCCCAAGGTAGGTTTAAATGCATCTAGGGCTTGCCTTGATTAATGGAAAAGTCAGGTTCCAGAGACGTTCCACAGATATCAAATCCGACCTCAACAGACGGATTAACTTCCTCCACAACTTGATTGACTACCACGTTCTCGCTTTTGTTCACTACACGTAGTAACAATGCCATGTTTAACATGATGTGAGATATAAAACGTGATGCTTAATGATGGATAAAAAATTATTAACTTAAATACAACTTTCCTTCGCGGTACAGTTACAAGTCAAAACTAACTAAACCTTTTTCATAAACCCAAATACTTACTTTAAGTACCAAGAATTATTTTATACTAATGACCCAAGGTCATCAATCAATCAAAAATTCAAACAAAACCTAAGTTATTAAGGTTTACTATTTGCTTTTATGAATTAATTATTTAATTAAAAGATATGAAATAAATCAACTTTCTCCAAATGAGCTAAAAATTTTGTGAAGGCTTATCACATGATAACTAAGTGGCAAAACAATTTTCATAATTTTTTGATAAATAATAAAGCCTAGAAAAAATCAGGGAAACTCATTTATTAATTAATTAGAGCAATTTTTATCACATTCAAAATGTACTGAAAATCAACATCTAATATTTTTTCTAAATAGTTTACATCATAGAGAGGTCACACAAAAGTTTTCATAATTTTTGGAGCTCTAATTAGTTCTATACAAAAATAACAAATCATAGCACTATTCATTCAATTCTGCAAAATAGAAAAATCCATTTTTGAACTACACAGTCACTAACAGGGTGACCCCACCCGTCAGTCCTCGCTGACCACGGCGGTGATGCTCGCTGACCGGTGATTTCTCGTCGACGGCGAGGTCTCCGGCCATGGCGAAGGTACTACCATGTTCTCCATCACACGACGGTTCGGTTGGTGGCACAAGCTAGACCAATTACGGCGAGTTTCGAGCTTGACGCCGGCCATGGCGGCCACGATGGCGCGGCTGCGCTACGCCAGCAAAACAAGGCCGATAGCAGTTAAGCAAAACGCTTGGGAAGAATCAGGAGCTCACCCCAAACACACTCGAGCAGAAATCTGGACCGGAGGAGCAATGGAGAAGAGAGTCGACGATCACCGCAGACACAGCGGCGCAAGCTACGTCGATGGCAGTATTTCGGTGGCTGTGGTGGACAAAAGGATCAATTAACCGAGCATAAAGCATCACGACAACATGGCGAAGCTGGAGCTACATAGAGCAAGAGCAAAGACGCACCGTAGAGTGCTGGCCACGGTGACGCGCACTCGACGGCAGTGCTGCCGGCTGCGAGGAAGAAAGGCGTGCACAGCAGGTTTCTCGGCGGAGTCAAGCTTTAAGGGCTGGTTGGCTGGGTACGCAAGGAGCAAGCGGAGCTATGACGGCTTTCCTGCGACTGGTATGCGCTATGGCGACGGCACAAGCTTGACGGAGCAACGGCGGCATCATCGGGAAAAACAGAGGAGAAGAACGGCGAAAAACGGCGACGATGAAGACATTATAGCGCGGCTCAGAAGCAAGAGGAAGCCACGCAGCAGCCTTCTTCACGCCAGCACGAAGCTGAACGTGGCCACGAGCGCACCTGGAAGACGTCGGAAGCTCGCCGTCGGTGAGGTGTCGCCCGAGGACACTATTCATAGAAATTACCGAATTGCCACTCATCTATTTTCCCAAATTACTCCCAAATTTGTATGGTAACTCAAAAATCTCCAAAAATAAAAGTTGTACCAAATTCAAAGTTCTACAACTTTGCTTTTATAACCATGCCCATATTCGGTCTACATTTTAAAATGCAAGTTTAAAATCAAAAGGGGACACTTTAAGAATTTACGCCTTTTCAAATTACTTTAAATTTTTCATAACAACTTTGAAAACTCAAAAAACCAACTTTGTACACCTTGACAAGCTCTACACTTTTGCTTTTAGGCTCAACCCCAAAATGTGCTTAGATTTTGAAATGGGTTTTTCCAGGTTTAACTTAAATGTTGAAATTAGGGTTTTCGGAAATCCAATCCAATACAAAAGTTTTGAACTTGATTCAATCCACACAAGTCAACACATATAACATAAAGGTAAACTTGTTTTAGTGTATGCATATCAAAATTTTCACTAACACAAAATGATCTGCAATGCATATGATGACATGGCAGGTTTTAGTATTTAAAACACCCGAGGTGTTACAATACCATAGACTTGAAAACCATTTTGGACGCACCTGATGGAACTCCTAGGTGACGTGGGTCATGTGGAATCTTGTTTCGGTCCGTTATGAGACAGTGTTAGTGTCGGTGCAAGATAGGTGCACGGTTTGCGCCAAACATACCATAGGCTCAGAAAATCATTTTGGACACACCCGATGGAACTCCTAGGTGATGAGGCTCAAGTGGAAGCTATTTTCGGTCTGTTTGGAGATAGTTCTAATCTTGATGCAACATTGGTGCACGGCTTGCGCCGAACATACCATAGGCTTGGAAATGATTTTGGATGCACCCAATGGAACTCCTAGGTGACGTGAGTTATATGGAATCTCATTTCGGTCCGTTTGGAGATAGTGTTAGTGCAAGATAAGTGCATGGTTTGTGCCGAACGTTCCACAGGCTCAGAAATAATTTTGGACGCACACGATGGAGCTGCAAGGTGACGTGGGTCATGTGGAATCTCGTTTTTGTTCGTTTGGAGCTAGTGTTAGTGTCGGTGAAAGATAGGATCACGGTTTGCGCTAAACGTACCCTAGGCCCATAAATCATTTTGGAAGCACACAATGGTAGTCCTAGGTGACGAGGCTCAAGTGAAAGCTCATTTCGGTTTGTTTGGAAATAGTGCTAATCTTGACGCAAGATATGTGCGTCTTTTGCACTAAACATACCATAGGCTTAGAAATCATTTTGGACGCACCCGATGGAACTGCTAGATGATATGGGTCACGTGGAATCTTGTTTCGGTCTGTTTGGAGACAATGTTAATGTCAGTGAAAGATATGTGCACGGTTTGCGCCGAATGTACCATAGCCTCAGAAATCATTTTGGATGCAGCCGATGGTACTCCTAGGTGACGAGGCTCAAGTGGAAGCTCGTTTCGGTCAGTTTGGAGATAGTGCTCATCTTGACGCAAGATAGATGCACTGTTTGTGCCGAACATACCATAGGCTCGAAAATCGTTTTGGACGCACCTGATGTAACTCCGCAGTGGGTGGCTCATGTGGAATGTCGTTTCGATCCATTTGGAAATAATGTTAGTGTTAGTGCAAGATAGGTGCATGGTCTACGTCGAACATACCAGAGGCTCGGAAATCATTTTTGACGCACACGATGGAACTGCTAGGTGACGTGGGTCATGTGGAATCTCGTTTCTGTCTATTTGGAGACAGTGTTAGTGTCGGTGCATGATAGGTGCACTGTTTAGGCCAAACGTACCATAGGCTCAAAAATCATTTTGGATGCACCCGATGGTACTCCTATGTGACGAGGCTCAAGTGGAAGCTTGTTTCGGTTTGTTTGGAGATAGTGCTAATCTTGACGCAAGATAGGTGCACGGTTTGCACCGAACGTACCACAGTCTCATAAATTGTTTTGGATGCACATGAAGGAGCTGCCAGATGATGTGGGTCATGTGGAATCATGTTTTGATCTATTTGGACACAATGTTAGTTTCGGTGCAAGATAGGTGCACGGTTGGCACCAAACATACCATAGACTCATAAATCATTTTGGATACACCCGATGGTACTCCTAGGTCACGAGGCTCAAGTGGAAGCTTTGTTTCAGTCTATTTGGAGACAGTGCTAATCTTGACACAAGATAGGGGCACGGTTTGCGCCGAACATACCATAGTCTCAAAAATCATTTTGGACGCACATGAAGGAACTGCCAGATGATGTGGGTCATGTGGAATCTTGTTTCAATCTATTTGGAGACAATGTTAGTGTCGGTGCAAGATAAGTGCACGGTTTACACCAAACATACCTTAGGCTCATAAATCATTTTGGACGCACCCGATGGTACTTATAGGTGACAAGGCTCAAGTGGAAGCTTTGTTTCTGTCTGTTTGGAGAAAGTGCTAATCTTGATGCAAGATAGGTGCACGGTTTGCGCCCAACATACCATAGGCTCGGAAATCATTTTGGACGCACCCGATGTAACACCAAGGTGAGTGGGTCATGTGGAATCTCGTTTCGGTCCTTTTGGAAATAATGTTAGTGTCGGTGCAAGATAGGTGCATGGTTTGCGCTGAACGTACCAGAGGCTCGGAAATCATTTTGGCCGCACATGATGGAATTGCTAGGTGACATTGGTCATGTGGAATCTAGTTTTGGTCTGTTTGGAGATAGTCTGGGTGCTGGTGCAAGATAGGTGCACTGTTTCTGCCAAACAAACCATAGGGTCAGAAATCGTTTTGTACGCACGCAATGGTACTCCAAGGTGATGAGGATCAAGTGGAAGCTTGTTTCGGTCCGTTTGGAGATAATGTTAATCTTGATGCAAGATAGGTCCATGGTTTGTGACGAACATACTACAGGCTTGGAAATCATTTTGGACCCACAAGATGGAACTCCTAGGTGACGTGGGTCATGTGGAATGTCATTTCGGTCTGTTTAGAGACAGTGTTAGTGTCGGTGCAAGATTGGTGCATGGTTTACGCCAAACGTACTAGGCTCATAAATAATTTTGGACACACATGATGGAGTTGCTAGGTGACATGGGTCATGTGGAATCTCGTTTTGGTTGGTTTGGAGTAGTGTTAGTGTCGGCGCAAGATAGGTGCACGGTTTGCGCCAAAGTACCATAGGCCTAGGAATCATTTTGGACGCACTCGATGGTACTCCTAGGTGATAAGGCTCAAGTGGAAGCCCGTTTCGGTCTGTTTGGAGGTAATGCTGATCTTAACATAAGATAAGTGCATGTTTTGCACCAAACGTACCACTGGTTCAGAAATCATTTTGGACGCACCCGATGGAACTCCTAGGTGATGTGGGTCATGTGGAATATTATTTTGGTTCGTTTGGAAAAAGTGTTAGTGTCGGTGCAAGATAGGTGCGCGGTTTGCGCCAAGCAAATCATTGGCTCAGGAATCCTTTTGGACACACCCGATGGTACTCCTAGGTGATGAGGCTCAAGTGAAAGCTCTTTCGGCCCATTTGGAGATAGTGCTAATGTTGACGTAAGATGGGTGCACATTTGCGTCGAACGTACCATAGGCTCAGAAATCATTGTGGACACAATCGATGGTACTCCCATGTGACGAGGCGCAAGTGGAAGCTCATTTCGGTCCATTTGGAGATAGTGCTAATCTTGACGCAAGGTAGGTGCACGGTTTGTGCCGAATGTACCATTGACATGGAAATCATTTTGGATACACCCGATTGAACTCCTAGGTGACGAGGGTCATATGGAATCTCATTTTGGTCTGTTTGTAGATAGTGTTAGTGTCGGTGCAAGATAGGTGCACGGTTTGCGCCAAACATACCACAGGCTCAGAAATCATTTTGGACACACAAGATGGACCTGCTAGGTGATGTGGGTCATGTGCAATCTCGTTTTGGTTTGTTTGGAGAAAGCGTTAGTGTCAGTGCATGATGGGGGCACGGTTTGTGCCAAACATACCATAGGCTCAGAAATCATTTTGGACACACTCGATTGTACTCCTAGGTGACAAGGGCCAAGTGGTAGCTCGTTTTGGTGCATTTGGAGACAATGTTAGTGTTAGTGCAAGATAGGTGCACGGTTTGTGTTGAATGTACCACGGGCTCGGAAATGGTTTTGGACGCACACGATGGAGCTGCTCGGTGACATGGGTCATGTGGAATCTTGTTTTGGTTCGTTTAGAGACAGTGTTAGTGTCCATGCAAGGTAGGTGCACAGTTTGGGCCAAACGTACAATAGGCCCAGAAATCATTTTGGACACACACGATGGTACTCCTAGGTGACAAGGCTCAAGTGGAAGCTCATTTTGGTCCATTTGGAGATAGTGCTAATCTTGACACAAGATGGGTGCACATTTTGTGCCGAACATACCATAGGCTCGAAAATTCTTTTGGACGCACCTGATGTTACTCCTAGGTGACGAGGCTCAAGTGGAAGCTCGTTTCGGTCCATTTGGAGATAGTGCTAATCTTGATGCAAGATAGGTGCACGGTTTGCGTTGAATGCACCATAGACTCAGAAATCATTTTGGACGTACCCAATGGAACTACTAGATGACGTGGGTCATGTGGAATCTCATTTTAGTCTGTTTGGAGACAGTGTTAGGGTCGGTGCAAGATAGTTGCACGGTTTGCGCCAAACGTACCAAAGTCTTGGAAATTGTTTTAGACGCACACGAAGGAACTACCAGGGGATGAGGGTGATGTGGAATATCGTTTTGATTCATTTGGAGACAGCGTTAATGTCGGTGCATGATGGGTTCACGGTTTGCGCCAAACGTACCAGAGGCTCAGAGATCATTTTGGATGCACTCGATTATACTCCTAGGTGACGAGGCTCAAGTGGTAGCTCGTTTGGGTCTGTTTGGAGATAGTGCTAATCTTGACGTAGGATAGGGCACAGTTTGCGCCGAATGTTCCATAGGCTTGGAAATCATTTTGGAGTCACCCGATGGAACAGCTAGAAGATGTGGGTCTTGTGGAATCTTGTTTCGGTCCATTTGGAGACAATGTTAGTGTCGGTGCAAGATAGGTGCCTGGTTTGCACCAAACATACCATAGGCTTAGAAATCATTTTGGATGCAACCGATGGTACTTCTAGGTGACAAGGCTCAAGTGGAAGCTCATTTTGGTCCATTTGGACATAGTGCTAATCTTGACGAAAGATAGGTGCACAATTTGTGCCGAACATACCATAGGCACAGAAATCATTTTGGATGCACCCGATCGAACTCCTAGGTGACGAGGCTCAAGTGGATGCTTGTTTTGGTCCATTTGGAGATAGTGCTAATCTTGAGGCAAGATAGGTGCACGGTTTGCACCGAACATACCATAGGCTTGGAAATCATTTTGGATGCACCTAATGGAACTCCTAGGTGACATGGGTCATGTGGAATCTTGTTTCAGTCTGTTATGAGACAATTTTAGTGTCGGTGGAAGATAGGTGCACGGTTTGTGCCATACATACCATAGGCTTAGAAATTGTTTTGGACGCACCCGATGGTACTCCTAGGTGATGAGGCTCAAGTGGAAGCTCGTTTCGGTACGTTTGGAGATAGTTCTAATCTTGATGCAAGATTGGTGCATGGCTTGTGTCGAACATACCATAGGCTTGGAAATCATTTTGGACGCACCCAATGGAACTCCTATGTGACGTGGGTTATGTGGAATCTCATTTTGGTCTGTTTGGAGATATTGTTAGTGTTAGTGCAAGATAAGTGCTTGGTTTCTATCGAACGTACCACAGGCTCAGAAATCGTTTTGACCGCACATGATGGAGCTGCTTGGTGACGTGGGTCATGTGGAATCTCATTTTGGTTCGTTTAGAGACAGTGTTATTGTCGGTGCAAGATTGGTGCACGGTTTGCGCTAAACGTACCCTAGGCCTAGGAATCATTTTGGACACACACAATGGTACTCCTAGTTAATGAGGCTGAAGTGAAAGCTCGTTTCTGTCTGTTTGGAGATAGTGCTAATCTTGACGCAAGATAAGTGAATCTTTTGCACCGAACGTACCACAGGCTTAGAAATCATTTTGGATGCACCCGATAGAATTGCTAGATGACATGGGTCACGTGGAATCTTATTTCGGTCTATTTGGAGACAATGTTAGTGTCAGAGAAAGATAGGTGCACAGTTTGCGCCAAATGTACCATAGCCTCAAAAATTGTTTTGGACACACCCGATGGTACTCCTAGGTGACGAGGCTCAAGTGGAAGCTCGTTTTGGTTATTTTGGAGATAGTGCTAATCTTGACGCAAGATAGGTGCACGGTTTGCGCCGAACATACCAGAGGTTCGGAAATCATCTTGGACGCACCCGATGTAACTCCGAGGTGAGTGGCTCATGTGGAATGTCATTTTGGTCCATTTGGAAATAATGTTAGTGTTAGTGCAAGATAGGTGCATGGTTTGCGCCGAACGTACCAGAGGTTCGGAAATCATTTTGGACGCACACGATGGAACTGCTAGGTGACGTAGGTCAAGTGGAATCTCGTTTCGGACTATTTGGAGAGTGTGTTAGTGTCGGTGCATGATAGGTGCACGAGTTTACGCCAAATATACCATAGGCTCAGAAATCATTTTGGATGCACCCGATGGTACTCCTAGGTGACGAGGCTCAAGTGGAAGCTCATTTTGGTCTGTTTGGAGATACTGTTAATCTTGACGCAAGATAGGTGCACATTTTGCGCCAAACGTACCACAGTCCCATTAATCGTTTTGGACGCACATGAAGGAACTGCTAGATGATGTGGGTCATGTGGAATATTGTTTCAATCTATTTGGAGACAATGTTAGTGTCGGTGCAAGATAGGTGCACAGTTAGCACCAAACATACCATAGGCTTGGGTCATGTGGAATCTCGTTTTGGTTCATTTCGAGATAGTGTTATTGTTGGTGCAAGATAGGTGCACGGTTTGCGCCAAGCGTACCATTGGCTTAGGAATCCTTTTGGACACACCCGATGGTACTCCTAGGTGACGAGGCTCAAGTGGAAGCTCTGTCAACCCATTTGGAGTTGTGCTAATCTTAACACAAGATGGGTGCACAATTTCGCCAAACATACCATAGGCTCAGAAATCATTTTGGACGCACCCGATGGAACTGCTACATGATGTGGGTCATGTGGAATCTTGTTTCGGACTATTTGGAGAAAATGTTAGTGTCGGTGCAAGATAGGTGCATGGTTTGCACCAAACATACCATAGGCTCAGAAATCATTTCGGACACAACCAATGTAACTTTGAAGTGAGTGGCCATGTGGAATGTCGTTTTGGTCCATTTGGAAATAATGTTAGTGTCGGTGCAAGATATGTGCATGATTTGCGCCGAATGTACCAGAGGCTTGGAAATCATTTTGGATGCATACGATGGAACTGCTAGGTGACTTGGGTTATGTGGAAGCTGATTTGGGTCTGTTTGGAGATAGTATTAGTGTCGGTGCATGATAGGTGCACGGTTTGTACCAAACGTACTATAGGCTCAGAAATCATTTTGGACGCACCCAATGGTACTCTTAGGTGATGAGGCTCGAGTGGAAGCTCGTTTTGGTCCATTTGGAGATAGTGCTAATCTTGAGACAAGATAGGTGCACGGTTTTGCGCCGAACGAACCACTGTCTCGGAAATCATTTTGGACGCACATGAAGGAACTGCCAGGTGACATGAGTCATGTGTAATCTTGTTTCGGTTCATTTGGAGACAAATTAGTGTCGGTGCATGATGGGTGCATGGTTTGCGCCAAATGTACCATAGGCTCAGAAATCATTTTGGACGCATTCGATTGTACTCCTAGGTGATGAGGCTCAAGTGGAAGCTTGTTTCGGTCTGTTTGGAGGCAGTGTTAGTATCAGTGCAAGATAGGTGCAAGGTTTGCGCTGAACCTACCATAGGGTCAGAAATCATTTTAGTCGCACACAAAGGAACTGCCATGTGACGTGGGTCATGTGGAATCTAGTTTTGGTTCATTTGGAGATAGTGTTAGTGTCGATGCATGATAGGTGCACAGTTTGCGCCAAACATACCATAGGCCCAGAAATCCTTTTGGACACACACGATGGTACTCCTAGGTGATGAGGCTCAAGTGGAAGCTCATTTCAGTCTGTTTGGAGATAGTGCTAATCTTGATGCAAAATAGGTGCACGGTTTGCGCCAAATGGACCATAGACTCAGAAATCATTTTGGACGCACCCAATGGAACTGCTAGATGACGTGGGTCATGTGCAATCTCGTGTCGGTCTGTTTGGAGACCATGTTAGTGTCGGTGCAAGATAGTAGCACGGTTTGTGCCAAATGTACCAGTCTCGGAAAACGTTTTAGACACACATGAATTAACTGCCAAGTGACATGGGTCTTGTGGAATCTCATTTTGGTACGTTTGGAGACAGTGTTAGTGCCAGTGCAAGATGGGTGCACAGTTTGTGCCAAATGTACCATAGGCTCATAAATCATTTTGGATGCACTCCATTGTACTCCTAGGTGACAAGGCTCCAGTGGAAGCTCGTTTCGGTTTGTTTGGAGATAGTGCTAATCTTGATGCAAAACAGGTGCATGGTTTGCCCTGAACGTACCATAGGCTCAGAAATCATTTTGGACGCACCCGATGGAACTGCTAGATGACGTGGGTCATGTGGAATCTTGTTTCGGTATGTTTGGAGACAATATTAGTGTTAGTGCAAGATAGGTGCACAGTTTGCACCAAATATACCATAGGCTCAGATATCATTTTCGACGCACCCGATGGAACTCATGGGTGATGAGGCTCAAGTGGAAGCTCTTTTCCATCCGTTTGGAGAAAGTTCTAATCTTCACGCAAGATAGGTGCAAGGCTTGCACCGAACATACCATAGGCTTGAAAATCATTTTGAACGCACCCAATGGACCTCCTAGGTGATGTGGGTTATGTGGAATCTCATTTAGGTTCATTTGGAGACAGTGTTAGTGTCAGTGCAAGATAAGTGCACGGTTTGCACCGAACGTACCACAGGCTTAGAAATCATTTTGGTCGCACACAATGGAGCTGCTAGGTGACGTGGGTCATGTGGAATCTCGTTTTAGTTTTGTTTGGAGACAGTGTTTGTGTCGGTGCAAGATAGGTGCCCGGTTTGCGCCAAACATACCATAGGCTAAGAAATCATTCTGGACGCACCCGATGGTACTCCTAGGTGACAAGGCTCAAGTGGAAGCTCGTTTGGGTCCGTTTGGAGATAGTGCTAATCTTAACACAAGATTGGTGCATGATTTCCGCCGGACGTACCACAATCTTAGAAATTGTTTTGGATGCACAAGAAGGAACTGCTAGGTGACGTGGGTCATGTGGAAGCTCATTTGGGTTTGTTTGGAGACAGTATTAGTGTCGGTGCATGATAGGTGCACGGTTTGCGCCAAACGTACCATAGGCTCAAAAATCATTTTGGACACACCCAATTGTACTCCTAGGTGATGTTGCTCAAGTGGAAGCTCATTTCGGTCCGTTTGGAGATAGTGCTAATCTTGATGCAAGATAGGTGCACGGTTTGCGCCGAATGTACCATAGTCTCAAAAATCATTTTGGACGCACATGAAGGAACTGCTAGGTGACATGAGACATGTGGAATCTCATTTCGCTTCATTTGGAGATAACATTAGTGTTAGTGCATGCTGGGTGCATGCTTTGCGCCATATGTACCATAGGCTCAGAAATCATTTTGGACACATTCGATTGTACTCCTAGGTGACGAGGCTCAAGTGGAAGCTCGTATCGGTCCGTTTGGAGGCAGTGTTAGTGTTAGTGCAAGATAGGTGCATGGTTTGCGCACCGAACATACCACAGGGTTAGAAAATCATTTTAGACGCACATGAAGGAACTGTCAGGTGTCGTGGGTCACCTGGAATCTTGTTATGGTTCGTTTGGAAAGAGTGTTAGTGTCGGTGCATGATTGGTGCATAGTTTGCGCCAAACGTACCATAGGCCTAGAAATCATTTTGCACACACATGATGGTACTCATAGGTGATGATGCCAAGTGGAAGCTCATTTCGGTCTATTTGGAGATAGTGCTAATCTTGACGCAAGATAGGTGCACGGTTTGCGCCGAATGTACCGTAGAATCAGAAATCATTTTGGACGCACCCAATGGAACTGCTAGATGACGTGGGTCATGTGGAATCTCATTTTGGTCTGTTTGGAGACAATATTTGTGTTGGTGCAAGTTAGGTGAACAGTTTGCACCAAACATACCATAGGCTCAGAAATTATTTTGGACGCACCCGATGGTACTCCTTGGTGATGAGGCTCAAGTGGAAGCTCTTTTCGATCTATTTGGAGAAAGTTCTAATCTTGACGCAAGATAGGTGCACAGCTTGCGCCAAACATACCACAGGCTTAAAAATCATTTTGGATGCACAAAATGGAACTGCGCTAGATGACGTGGGTCATGTGGAATCTCGTGTTGGTCTGTTTGGAGACAGTGTTAGTGTCGGTGAAGGATAGAAGCACGGTTTGCGCCAAACGTACCAGTCTCGGAAATCATTTTAAACGCACACGAAGGAACTACCAAGTGACCTGGGTCATGTGGAATCTTGTTTTGGTACGTTTGGAGATAGTGTTAGTGTCAATGCATGATGGATGCACAGTTGGCGCCAAATGTACCATAGCTCAAAAATCATTTTGGATGCACTCGATTGTACTCCTAGGTGACGATGCTTCAGTGGAATCTTGTTTCGATCCATTTGTTGATAGTGCTAATCTTAACGCAAGATAGGTGCATGGTTTGCGCTGAATGTACCATTGGCTCGGAAATCATTTTTTACACACCCGATGGAACTGCTAAATGACATGGGTCATGTGGAATCTCGTTTTGGTCTGTTTGGAGACAATATTAGTGTCGGTGCAAGATAGGTGCATGGTTTGCACCAAACATACCATAGGCTCAGAAATCATTTTGGACGCACCCGGTGACACTCCTTGGTGATCAGGCTCAAGTGGAAGCTCTTTTCGATCCGTTTGGAGAATGTTCTAATCTTGACACAAGATAGGTGCACGGCTTGCGCCGAACATACCATAGGCTTAGAAATCATTTTGGACGCACCCAATGGACCTCCTAGGTGACGTGGGTTATGTGGAATCTCATTTAGGTCTGTTTGGAGACAGTGTTAGTGTCAGTGCAAGATAAGTGCATGGTTTGCGCCAAACATACCATAGGCTCAGAAATCGTTTTGGTCGCACACGATGGAGCTGCTAGGTGATGTGGGTCATGTGGAATCTTGTTTTAGTTCGTTTGGAGACAGTGTTAGTATCAGTGCAAGATAGGTGCATGATTTGCGCCAAATGTACCATAGGCTCAGAAATTATTTTGGATGCACCTGATGGTACTCCTAGGTGACAAGGCTCAATTGGAAGCTCGTTTGGGTCCTTTTGGAGAAAGTGCTAATCTTGACGCAAGATAAGTGCACGGTTTGCGCCGAACGTACCATAGTCTCGGAAATCATTTTGGACACACATGAAGGAACTGCTAGAAGACGTGGGTCATGTGAAATGTCGTTTCGGTCTATTTGAAGACAATGTTAGTGTCGGTGCAAGATAGTTGCATGGTTTGCGCCAAGAGTACCATAGGCTCAGAAATCCTTTTGGATGCACCCAACGGTACTCCTAGGTGACAAGGCTCAAGTGGAAGATCGTTTGATCTGTTTGGAGATAGTGCTAAACTTGACGCAAGATAGGTGCATGGTTTGCGCCGAACATACCATAGCCTCGAAAATCATTTTGGATGCACCCGATGTAACTCTGAGGTGAGTGGCTCATGTGGAATGTCATTTCGGTCCATTTGGAAATAATGTTAGTGTTAGTGCAAGATAGGTGCACGGTTTTGCGCCTGAATGTACCAGAGGATCGGAAATCATTTTGGATGCACACGATGGAACTACTAGGTGGCGTGGGTCATATGGAATCTTGTTTCGGTCTATTTGGAGACAGTGTTAGTGTTGGTGCATGATAGGTGCATGGTTTGCTCCAAACGTACCATAGGCTCAGAAATTGTTTTGGACACACCCGATGGTACTCCTAGGTGACGAGGCTCAAGTGGAAGCTTGTTTTGGCCCTTTTGGAGATAGTGCTAATCTTGACACAAGATAGGTGAACAATTTGTGCCAAACGTACCATAGTCTCAAAAATCATTTTGGATGCACATGATGGAACTGCCAGGTGATGTGGGTCATGTGGAATCTCATTTCGGTTCATTTGGAGACAGCATTAGTGTCTGTGCATGAGGGGTGCATGGTTTGCGTCGAACATACCAAAGACTTGGAAATCTTTTTGTACGCACCCAATGGAACTCCTAGGTGACATGGGTTATGTGGAATCTCATTTTGGTTTGCTTGGAGACAGTGTTAGTATCAGTGCAAGATAAGTGCATGGTTTGCGTCGAACGTACCATAGGCTCCGAAATCATTTTGCTCACACACAATGGAGCTGTTATGTGATGATGGGTCATGTGGAATCTTGTTTCGGTCTTTTTGGAGACAATGTTAGTGTTGGTGCCCGATAGGTGCATTGTTTGCGCCAAGCGTACGATAGGTTCAGAAATCCTTTTGGATGCACCCGATGGTACTCCTAGGTGATGAGGCTCAAGTGGAAGCTCTTTTGGTCTATTTGGAGATAGTGCTAATCTTGACACAAGATGGGTGCACAGTTTCCGCCAGAGCGTACCATAGGCTTAGAAATTATTTTGGACGCACCCAATGGAACTGCTAGATGATGTGGGTCATGTGGAATCTTGTTTTGGTCTATTTGGAGACACTATTTGTGTCGGTGCAAGATAGTTGCACGGTTTGCACCAAACTTATCATAGGCTCATAAATCATTTTGGACACACCCGATAGTACTCCTAGGTGACGAGGCTCAAGTGAAAGCTCATTTCAGTCCGTTTGGAGATAGTGCTAACTTGACGTGAAGCAGTGCAAGGCTTGCGCTGAACATACCATAGGCTTGGAAATCATTCTAGACCCACCTGATGGAACTCCTAGGTAACGTGGGTCATGTGGAATCTCATTTTGGTTTGTTTGGAGCAGTGTTAGTGTTGTTGCAAGATAGGTGCACGATTTGCGCCAAACGTACCATAGGCCCACAAATCATTTTGGATGCACTCAATGATACTCCTAGGTGACGATGCTCAAATGGAAGCTCGTTTTGGTCTGTTTGGAGATAATGCTAATCTTGACACACGATAAGTGCATGTTTTGCGCAAAACATACCACATGCTCAGAAATCGTTTTGGACGCACCCGATGGAACTCCTAGGTGATATGGGTCTTGTGGAATCTCGTTTTGGTTCGTTTGGAGATAGTGTTCGTGTCAGTGCAAGACAGGTGCATGGTTTGCGCCAAACTTACTATAGCCTTAGAAATCATTTTGGATGCACTCGATGGTACTCCTAGGTGACGAGGCTCAAGTGAAAGCTCTTTCAATCCATTTGGAGATAGTGCTAATCTTGACACAAGATGGGTGCACATTTTGCGCTGAACATACCATAGGCTCAGAAATTCTTTTGGACGCACTCGATGGTACTCCTAGGTGATGAGGCTCAAGTGGAAGCTCATTTTGGTCCGTTTGGAGATAGTGCTAATCTTGACCCAAGATAGGTGCACAGTTTGTGCCGAATGTACCATAGACTTGGAAATTGTTTTGGACACACCCGATGTAACTCCCACGTGATGTGGGCCAAATGGAATCTCATTTGGGTCTGTTTGGAGATAGTGTTAGTGTCGGTGCAATAGTGGTGCACGGTTTACGTTGAACGTACCATAGGCTCAAAAATAGTTTTGGACGCAGACGATGTTGCTGCTAGGTGACGTGGGTCATGTGGAATCTTGTTTTGGTTCGTTTGGAGACAGTGTTAGCGTCGATGCAAGATAGGTGCACGATTTACGCCAAACGTACCATAGGCCTAGAAATCATTTTGGATGCACTCGATGGTACTCCTAGGTGGAGAGGCTCTAGTGGAAGCTCATTTTGGTCCGTTTGGAGATAGTGCTAATATTGATGTAAGATAAGTGCATGTTTTGTGCCGAACATACCATAGGCTCAGAAATCTTTTTGGCCACACACGATGGAACTGCTAGGTGACGTGGGTAATGTGGAATCTTGTTTCGGTCCATTTGGAGACAGTGTTAGTATCGGTGCAAAATAGGTGCACGGTTTGTGCCAAACGTACCATAGGCCCAAAAATCATTTTGGACGCACTCGATGGTACTCGTAGGTGACAAAGTTCAAGTGGAAGCTTATTTTGGTCTGTTTGGAGATAGTGTTAACCATGACGCAAGATAAGTGCACGGTTTGTGCTGAACATACCAGAGGCTCAGAAATCATTTTGGCCACACACACGATGGAACTGCTAGGTGATGTGGGTTATGTGGAATCTTGTTTCAGCCTGTTTGGAGATAGTGTTATTGTTGGTGCAAGATAGGTGCACGGTTTGCGCCAAACATACCATAGGCTCAGAAATCATTTTGGACGCACCCGATGGTACTCCTAGGTGACGAGGCTCAAGTGGAAGCTCATTTCGGTCCGTTTAGACATAGTGCTAACTTGACGTAAGACAGGTGTATGGTTTGTGCTGAACGTACCATAGGCTTGGAAATCATTCTGGACCCACCTGATGGAACTCCTAGGTGACATGGGTCATGTGGAATGTCATTTCAGTCCGTTTGGGGATAGTGTTAGTGTCGGTGCAAAATAGGTGCACGGTTTGCGTCGAGCGTACCGCAGGCTCGAAAATCATTTTGGACGCACACGATGCAGCTGCTAGGTGACGTGGATCATGTGGAATCTTGTTTTGGTTCATTTGGAGACAGTGTTAGTGTCAGCGCAAGATAGGTGCACGGTTTGTGCCAAAGTACCATAGGCCCAGAAATCATTTTGGACGCACTTGATGGTACTCCTAGGTGATGAGGCTCAAATGGAAGCTTGTTTGGGTCTGTTTGGAGGTAATGTTGATCTTGACGTAAGATAAGTGCATGTTTTGCGCCGAACATACCACAGGCTTAGAAATCATTTTGGATGCACCCGATGGAACTCCTTGGTGATGTGGGTCATGTGGAATCTCGTTTTGGTTCGTTTGGAGACAGTGTTAGTGTCGGCGCAAGATAGGTGCAAGGTTTGCGCCAAGCGTACCATTGGCTCAGGAATCCTTTTGGACACACCCGATGGTACTCCTAGGTGACGAGGCTCAAGTGAAAGCTCTTTCGGTCCATTTGGAGATAATGTTAATCTTGACGTAAGATGGGTCCTCATTTTGTGCCGAACGTACCATAGGCTCAGAAATCATTGTGGACACAACCGATGGTACTCCCATGTGACGAGGCACAAGTGGAAGCTCGTTTTTTGCATTTCGAGATAGTGCTAATCTTGATGCAAGATAGGTGCACTGTTTGTGTCGAATGTACCATAGACTTGGAAATCATTTTGGACACACCCGATGGAACTCCTAGGTGACATGGGTCATATGGAATCTCATTTCGGTCCGTTTGGAGACAGTGTCAGTGTCGGTGCAAAATAGGTGCATGGTTTGCGTCGAACGTTCCATAGGCTAGGAAATTATTTTGGACGCACACGATGGAGTGGCTAGGTGACGTGGGTCATGTGGAATCTCATTTTGGTTCCTTGGGAGAAAGCATTAGTGTTAGTGCATGATGGGTGCACGGTTTGCGCCAAACGTACCATAGGCACATAAATCATTTCGGACACATTCGATTGTACTCCTAAGTGATGAGGCTCAAGTGGAAGCTTGTTTCGGTCCATTTGGAGACAGTGTTAGTGTTTGTGCAAGATAGGTGCACGGTTTGTGTCAAACATACCATAGGCTTGGAAATGGTTTTGGATGCACACGATGGAGCTGCTCGGTGACATGGGTCATGTGGAATCTCGTTTTGGTTCATTTGGAGACAGTGTTAGTGTTGGTGCAAGATAGGTGCACAGTTTTCGCCAAACGTACCATAGGCCTAGAAATCATTTTGGACACACACGATGGTACTCCAAGGTGACGAGGCTCAAGTGGAAGCTCGTTTCGATCCATTTGAAGATAGTGCTAATCTTGATGCAAGATAAGTGCATCTTTTGCACCGAACGTACCATAGGCGTAGAAATCATTTTGGACGCACCCGATGGAAACTCCTAGATAACGTGGGTCACATGGAATCATGTTTCAGTCTGTTTGGAGACAATGTTAGTGTCGGTGCAAGATAGGTGCATGGTTTGAGCCAAGCGTACCATAGGCTCAGAAATCCTTTTGGATGCACCCGATGGTACTCCTAGGTGACGAGGCTTAAGTGGAAGCCCTTTCAGTCCGTTTGGAGAGAGTGCTAATCTTGACGCAAGATGGGTGCACAATTTCCGCCGGACATACCATAGGCTCAGAAATCATTTTGGACGCACCCGATGGAACTACTACGTAATGTGGGTCATGTGAAATCTTGTTTTGGTCTATTTTGAGACAATGTTAGTGTCGGTGCAAGATATGTGCATGGTTTGCACCAAACATACCATAGGCTCAGAAATCATTTTGGACGCACCCGATGGTACTCCTAGGTGATGAGGCTCAAGTGGAAGCTCGTTTCGGTCCGTTTGGAGATAGTGCTAATTTTGACGCAAGATAGGTGCACGGTTTGCGCCGAACATACCATAGGTTGGGAAATCATTTTGGACGCATCCGATGTAACTCCGAAGTGAGTGGCTCATGTGGAATGTCGTTTTGGTCCATTTAGAAATAATGTTAGTGTCGGTGCAAGATAGGTGCATGATTTGTGCCGAATGTACCACAGGCTCGGAAATTATTTTGGATGCACACAATGGAACTGCTAGGTGACGTGGGTCATGTTAAAGCTCGTTTGGGTCTGTTTGGAGATAGTATTAGTGTTAGTGCATGATAGGAGCACGGTTTGCGCCAAACATTCCATAGGCTCAGAAATCATTTTGGACGCACCCAATGGTACTCCTAGGTGATGAGGCTCAAGCGGAAGCTTGTTTCGGTCTGTTTGGAGATAGTGCTAATCTTGTCGCAAGATAGGTGCACGGTTTGCGCCGAACGTACCACAGTCTCGGAAATTGTTTTGGACGCACATGAAGGAACTGCCAGGTGACATTAGTCATGTGGAATCTCGTTTTGGTTCATTTGGAGACAACATTAGTGTCGGTGTATGATGGGTGCATGGTTTGCGCCAAATGTATGATAGGCTTAGAAATCATTTTGGTGATGAGGCTCAAGTGGAAGCTCGTTGCGGTCCGTTTGGAGGCAGAGTTAGTGTTAGTGCAAGATAGGTGCATGGTTTGTGCCGAACATACCACAGGGTCAGAAAATCATTTTAGACGCACATGAAGGAACTGCCAAGTGACGTGGGTCATGTGGAATCTCGTTTTGGTTCGTTTGGAGACAGTGTTAGTGTAGGTGCAAGATAGGTGGACAGTTTGCGTCAAATGCACCATAGGCCCATAAAACATTTTGGACACACACGATGGTAGTCCTAGGTGACAAGGCTCAAGTGGGAGCTCATTTCGGTCTGTTTGGAGAGAGTGCTAATCTTGACACAAGTTAGGTGCATGGTTTGCGCCGAATGTACCATAGACTTAGAATTTATTTTGGACGCACACAATGGAACTGCTAGATGACGTGGGTCATGTGGAATCTCATGTCGGTCAATTTGGAGACCGTGTTAGTGTCGGTGCAAGATTGTAGCATGGTTTGCGCCAAACATACCTGTCTACAAAATTGTTTTAGACACGCACGAAGGAACTGCCAAGTGACATGGGTCATGTGGAATCTCGTTTTGGAACGTTTGGAGACAGTGTTAGTGCCAGTGCATGATGGGTGCACAGTTTGAGCCAAATGTACCATAGGCTCATAAATCATTTTGGATGCACTCGATTGTACTCCTAGGTGACGAGGCTCCAGTGGAAGCTCGTTTCGGTCCATTTGTTGATAGTGCTAATCTTAACGCAAGATAGGTGCATGGTTTACGCTGAACGTACCATATGCTCGGAAATCATTTTGGATGCACCCGATGGAACTGATAGATGACGTGGGTCATGTGGAATCTCATTTTTGTCTGTTTGGAGACAATATTAGTGCCGGTGCAAGATAGGTGCACAGTTTGCATCAAACATACCATAGGCTCAGAAATTGTTTTGAACGCACCCGATGGTACTCCTTGGTGATGAGGCTCAAGTGGAAGCTCTTTTCAATCCGTTTGGAGAAAGTTCTAATCTTGACGCAAGATAGGTGCACGGCTTGCACCGAACATACCATAGGCTTGAAAATTATTTTGGACGCACCCAATGGACCTCCTAGATGACGTGGGTTATGTGGAATCTCACTTTGGTCCGCTCGGAGACAGTGTTAGTGTTAGTGCAAGATAAGTGCATGGTTTGCGCCGAACGTACCACAGGCTCATAAATCATTTTGGTCACAAACGATGGAGCTGCTAGGTGACGTGGTTCATGTGGAATCTCATTTTAGTTCGTTTGGAGACAGTGTTAGTGTCGGTGCAAGATAGGTCCACGGTTTGCGTCAAAAGTACCATAGGCTAAGAAATTGTTTTCGACGCACCCGATGGTACTCCTAGCTGACGAGGCTCAAATGGAAGCTCGTTTGGGTCCGTTTGGAGATAGTGCTAATGTTTACGCAAGATTGGTGCATGGTTTGCACCGAATGTACCACAGTCTTGGTAACTGTTTTAGACGCACATGAAGGAACTGCTATGTGACGTGGGTCATGTGGAAGCTCGTTTCGGTCTATTTGGAGACAGTATTAGTGTCGGTGCATGATAGGTGCACGGTTTGTGCCAAACGTACCATAGGCTCAAAAATCATTTTGTACACACCCAATGGTACTCCTAGGTGACAAGGCTCAAGTGGAAGCTCGTTTTGGTCCGTTTGGAGATAGTGCTAATCTTGACGCAAGATAGGCGCACGGTTTGCACCGAACGTACCACAGTCTCGGAAATCGTTTTGGACGCACATGAAGGAACTGCCAGGCGACATAAATCATGTGGAATCTCGTTTAGATTCATTTGGAGACAACATTAGTGTTGGTGCATGAGTGGTGGATGGATTGCGCCAAATGTACCATAGGCTCAAAAATCATTTTGGACGCATTCAATTGTACTCCTAGGTGACGAGGGTCAAGTGAAAGCTCATTTCGATCTGTTTGGAGGCAGTGTTAGTGTTAGTGCAAGATAGGTGCACGGTTTGCGCCAAACATACCACAGGGTCAAAAATCATTTTAGACGCACATGATGGAACTACCAGGTGACGTGGGTCAAGTGGAATCTTGTTTTGGTTCGTTTGGAGACAATGTTAGTGTCGGTGCATGATAGGTGCATAGTTTGAGCCAAACGTACCATAGGCCCAAAAATCATTTTGGACACACACGATGGTACTCCTAGGTGACAAGGCTCAAGTGGAAGCTCATTTCGGTCTGTTTGGAGATAGTGCTAATCTTGACACAAGATAGGTGCACGATTTGCGCTGAATGTACCATAGACTCAGAAATCGTTTTGGATGCACCCAATGGAACTGCTAGATGACGTGGGTCATGTGGAATGTCATGTCGGTCTGTTTGGAGACAGTGTTAGTGTCGGTGAAAGATAGTAGCACGGTTTCTGCCAAAACGTACCAGTATCGAAAATTGTTTTAGACACACACGAAGGAACTACCAAGTGACATGGGTCTAGTGGAATCTCGTTTTGGTACGCAAGATAGGTGCATGGTTTGCGCTGAACGTACCATAGGCTCGGAAATCATTTTGGACGCACCCGATGGAACTGCTAGATGATGTGGGTCATGTGGAATCTTGTTTCGGTCTATGTGGAGACACTATTAGTGTCGGTGCAAGATAGGTGCACGGTTTGCACCAAACATTCCATAAGCTTAGAAATCATTTTGGACGCACCCAATGGTACTCCTAGGTGATGAGGCTCTAGTGGAAGCTCGTTTTGGTCTGTTTGGAGATAGTGCTAATATTGTCGCAAGATAGGTGCACGGTTTGCGCCGAACGTACCACAGTCTCGGAAATTGTTTTGGACGCACATGAAGGAACTACCAGGTGATATTAGTCATGTGGAATCTCGTTTTGGTTCATTTGGAGACAACATTAGTGTCGGTCTATGATGGGTGCATGGTTTGCGCCAAATGTACCATAGATTCAGAAATCATTGTGGACGCATTCGATTGTAGTCCTAGGTGACGAGGCTCAAGTGGAAGCTCGTTTTGGTCTGTTTGGAGGCAGTGTTAGTGTCAGTACAAGATAGGTGCATGGTTTGCGCTGAACATACCATAGGGTCAGAAATCATTTTAGACGCACATGAAGGAACTGCCTGGTGACGTGGGTCATGTGGAATCTAATTTTGGTTCGTTTGGAGACAGTGTTACTGTCGGTGCGTGATAGGTGCATAGTTTGCGCCAAACATACCGTAGGCCCAGAAATCATTTTGGACACACGCGATGGTACTCCTAGGTGATGAGACTCAAGTGGAAGCTCGTTTTAGTATGTTTGGAGATAGTGCTAATCTTGACGCAAGATAGCTGCACAGTTTGTGCCGAATGTACCATAGACTCAGAAATCATTTTGCACGCACCCAATGGAACTGCTAGATGATGTGGGTCATGCGGAATATCGTGTCGGTCTGTTTGGAGACTGTGTTAGTGTCGGTGCAAGATAGTAGCATGGTTTGCGCCAAACATACCTGTCTACAAAATTGTTTTAGACACGCACGAAGGAACTGCCAAGTGACATGGGTCATGTGGAATCTCGTTTTGGTACATTTGGAGACAGTGTTAGTGCCAGTGCATGATGGGTGCACAGTTTGCGCCAAATGTACCATAGGCTCATAAATCATTTTGGATGCACTCCATTGTACTCCTAGGTGACAAGGCTCCAGTGGAAGCTCGTTTCGGTTTGTTTGGAGATAGTGCTAATCTTGATGCAAAATAGGTGCATTGTTTGCGCTGAACGTACCATAGGCTCAGAAATCATTTTGGACGCACCCGATGGAACTGCTAGATGAAGTGGGTCATGTGGAATCTTGTTTCGGTATGTTTGGAGACAATATTAGTGTTAGTGAAAGATAGGTGCACAGTTTGCACCAAATATACCATAGGCTCAGATATCATTTTCGATGCACCCGATGGAACTCCTGGGTGATGAGGCTCAAGTGGAAGCTCTTTTCGATCCGTTTGGACAAAGTTCTAATCTTGATGCAGGATAGGTGCACGGCTTGCGCCGAACATACCATAGGCTTGAAAATCATTTTGGACGCACCCAATGGACCTCCTAGGTGACGTGGGTTACGTGGAATCTCATTTAGGTCCGTTTGGAGACAGTGTTATTGTCAGTGCAAGATAAGTGCATGGTTTGCGCTGAACGTACCACAGGCTTAGAAATCGTTTTGGTCGCACACGATGGAGCTGCAAGGTGACGTGGGTCATGTGGAATCTTGTTTTAGTTCGTTTGGAGACAGTGTTAGTGTCGTTGCAAGATAGGTGCACGGTTTGCACCAAACGTACCATAGGCTCAGAAATCATTTTAGACGCACCCGATGGTACTCCTAGGTGACGAGGCTCAAGTGGAAGCTCATTTGGGTCCGTTTGGAGATAGTGCTAATCTTGACGCAAGATTGGTGCACGGTTTGCGCCAAACGTACCACAGTCTCAGAAATCATTTTGGACTCACATGAAGGAACTGTCGGGTGACATGAGTCATGTGGAATCATTATTCAGTTCATTTGGAGACAAATTAGTGTCGGTGCATGATGGGTGCATGGATTGCGCCAAATGTAACATAGCCTCAGAAATCATTTTGGACGCATTCGAATCTACTCCAAGGTGACGAGGTCAAGTGGAAGCTCGGTTTGGTCTATTTGGAGGCAATGTTAGTGTCAGTGCAAGATAGGTGCACGGTTTGCGCTGAACATACCATAGGGTCAGAAATCATTTTAGACGCACACGAAAAAGGACTGTCAGGTGACGTGGGTCATGTGGAATCTCGTTTTGGTTCGTTTGGAGATAGTGTTAGTGTCGGTGCATGATAGGTGCACAGTTTGCGCCACACGTACCATAGGCCCAGAAATCATTTTGGACACACACGATGGTACTCCTAGGTGACAAGGCTCAAGTGGAAGCTCATTTCGGTCTGTTTGGAGATAGTGCTAGTCTTGACGCAAGATAGGTGCACGATTTGCGCTGAATGTACCATAGACTTAGAATTTATTTTGGACGCACCCAATGGAACTGCTAGATGACGTGGGTCATGTGCAATCTCGTGTTGGTCTGTTTGGAGACCATGTTAGTGTCGGTGCAAGATAGTAGCACGGTTTGCGCCAAACATACCAGTCTCGGAAAACGTTTTAGACACACATGAATTAACTGCCAAGTGACATGGGTCTAGTGGAATCTCATTTTGGTACGTTTGGAGATAGTGTTAGTGCCAGTGCAAGATGGGTGCACAGTTTGCGCCAAATGTACCATAGGCTCATAAATCATTTTGGATGCACTCCATTGTACTCCTAGGTGACAAGGCTCCAGTGGAAGCTCATTTTGGTTTGTTTGGAGATAGTGCTAATCTTGATGCAAAATAGGTGCATGGTTTGCGCTGAACGTACCATAGGCTCGGAAATCATTTTGGACGCACCCGATGGAACTGCTAGATGAAGTGGGTCATGTGGAATCTTGTTTCGGTATGTTTGGAGACAATATTAGTGTCAGTGAAAGATAGGTGCACAGTTTGCACCAAATATACCATAGGCTCAGATATCATTTTCGATGCACCCGATGGAACTCCTGGGTGATGAGGCTCAAGTGGAAGCTCTTTTCGATCCGTTTGGAGAAAGTTCTAATCTTGACGCAAGATACGTGCACGGCTTGCACCGAACATACGATAGGCTTGAAAATCATTTTGGACGCACCCAATGGACCTCCTAGGTGACATGGGTTATGTGGAATCTCATTTAGGTCCATTTGGAGACATGTTAGTGTCAGTGCAATATAAGTGCACGGTTTGCGCCGAACGTACCACCGGCTCAGAAATCATTTTTGTCGCACACGATGGAGCTGCTTGGTGGCGTGGGTCGTGTGGAATCTCGTTTTAGTTCGTTTGGAGACAGTGTTAGTGTCGGTGCAAGATAGGTGCACAGTTTGCGCCAAACATACCATAGGCATAGAAATAGTTTTGGACGCACCCGATGGTACTCCTAGGTGACAAGGCTCAAGTGGAAGCTCGTCTGGGTCTGTTTAAAGATAGTGCTAATCTTAAAGCAAGATTGGTGCACGGTTTGCGCCGAACGTACCACAGTCTCGAAAATAGTTTTGGTTGCACACGAAGGAACTGCTAGGTGACGTGGGTCATGTGGAAGCTCTTTTGGGTCTGTTTGTTGACAGTATTATTGTTGGTGCATGATAGGTGCACGGTTTGCGCCAAACGTATCATAGGCTCAAAACTCATTTTGGACACACCTAATGGTACTCCTAGGTGACGAGGCTCAAGTGGAAGCTTGTTTCGGTCTGTTTGGAGATAGTGCTAATCTTGACTCAAGATAGGTGCATGGTTTGCGCCAAATGTACCACAGTCTCGGAAATCATTTTGGACGCACATGAAGGAACTACCAGGTGACATGAGTCATGCAGAATCTCATTTCGGTTTATTTGGAGACAACATTAGTGTCGGTGCACGATGGGTGCATGGTTTGCGCCAAATGTATGATAGGCTCATAAATCATTTTGGAGGCATTCGATTGTACTCCTAGGTGACGAGGCTCAAGTGTAAGCTCATTGCGGTCCGTTTGGAGGCAGTGTTAGTGTTAGTGCAAGATAGGTGCATGGTTTGTGCCGAACATACCACAGGGTCAGAAAATCATTTTAGACGCACATGAAGGAACTGCCCGGTGACATGGGTCATGTGGAATCTCGTTTTGGTTTGTTTGGAGACAGTGTTAGTGTTGGTGCAAGATAGGTGCACAGTTTGCGCCAAATGCACCATAGGCCCATAAATCATTTTGGACACACACGATGGTAGTCCTAGGTGACGAGGCTCAAGTGGAAGCTCATTTCGGTCTGTTTAGAGAGAGTGCTAATCTTGACGCAAGTTAGGTGCATGGTTTGCGCCGAATGTACCATAGACTTAGAATTTATTTTGGACGCACACAGTGGAACTGCTAGATGACGTGGGTCATGTGGAATCTCGTGTCGGTCTATTTGGAGACCGTGTTAGTGTCGGTGCAAGATAGTAGCACGGTTTGCGCCAAAGATACCTGTCTATGAAGGAACTGCCAAGTGACATGGGTCATGTGGAATCTCATTTTGGTACGTTTGGAGACAGTGTTAGTGCCAGTGCATGATGGGTGCACAGTTTGAGCCAAATGTACCATAGGCTCATAAATCATTTTGGATGCACTCGATTGTACTCCTAGGTGACGAGGCTCCAGTGGAAGCCCATTTTGGTTTGTTTGGAGATAGTGCTAATCTTGATGCAAAATAGGTGCATGGTTTGCGCTGAACGTACCATAGGCTCGGAAATCATTTTGGACGCACCCGATGGAACTGCTAGATGAAGTGGGTCATGTGGAATCTTGTTTCGGTATGTTTGGAGACAATATTAGTGTTAGTGAAAGATAGGTGCACAGTTTGCACCAAATATACCATAGGCTCAGAAATCGTTTTGGACGCACCCGATGGTACTCCTAGGTGATGAGGCTCAAGTGGAAGCTCTTTTCGATCCGTTTGGAGAAAGTTCTAATCTTGATGCAAGATAGGTGCACGGCTTGCGCCGAACATACCATAGGCTTGAAAAATATTTTGGACGCACCCAATGGACCTCCTAGGTGACGTGGGTTATGTGGAATCTCACTTAGGTCCGTTCGGAGGCAGTGTTAGTGTTAGTGCAAGATAAGTGCATGGTTTGCGCCGAACGTACCACAGGCTCAGAAATCATTTTGGTCGCAAACGATGGAGCCGCTAGGTGACGTGGTTCATGTGGAATCTCATTTTAGTTCGTTTGGAGACAGTGTTAGTGTCAGTGCAAGATAGGTCCATAGTTTGCGTCAAACGTACCATAGGCTCAGAAATTGTTTTTGACGCACCCGATGGTACTCCTAGCTGACAAGGCTCAAGTGGAAGCTCGTTTGGGTCCGTTTGGAGATAGTGCTAGTCTTGACGCAAGATTGGTGCACATGAAGGAACTGCTACGTGACATGGGTCATGTGGAAGCTCGTTTCGGTCTATTTGGAGACAGTATTAGTGTCGGTGCATGATAGGTGCACGATTTGTGCCAAACGCACCATAGGCTCAAAAATCATTTTGGACACACCCATTGGTACTCCTAGGTGACAAGGCTCAAGTGGAAGCTCGTTGTGGTCCGTTTGGAGATAGTGCTAATCTTGATGCAAGATAGGTGCACGGTTTGCACCGAACGTACCATAGTCTCGGAAATCATTTTGGACTCAAATGAAGGAACTACCAGGCGAGATGAATCATGTGGAATCTCATTTAGGTTCATTTGGAGACAACATTAGTGTTGGTGCATGAGTGGTGGATGGATTGCGCCAAATGTACCATAGGCTCAAAAATCATTTTGGACGCATTCAATTGTACTCCTAGGTGACGAGGGTCAAGTGGAAGCTCGTTTCGATCTGTTTGGAGGCAGTGTTAGTGTTAGTGCAAGATAGGTGCACGGTTTGCGCCGAACATACCACAGGGTCAAAAATCATTTTAGACGCACATGATGGAACTGCCAGGTGACGTGGGTCATGTGGAATCTTGTTTTGGTTCGTTTGGAGACAATGTTAGTGTCGGTGCATGATAGGTGCATAGTTTGAGCCAAACGTACCATAGGCCCAGAAATCATTTTGGACACACACGATGGTACTCCTAGGTGACAAGGCTCAAGTGGAAGCTCATTTCGGTCTGTTTGGAGATAGTGCTAATCTTGATGCAAGATAGGTGCACGATTTGCGCTGAATGTACCATAGACTTAGAATTTATTTTGGACGCACACAATGGAACTGCTAGATGATGTGGGTCATGTGGAATCTCGTGTCGGTCAATTTGGAGACCGTGTTAGTGTTGGTGCAAGATAGTAGCACGGTTTGCGCCAAAGATACCGATCTACAAAATTGTTTTAGACACACACGAAGGAACTGCCATGTGACATGGGTCATGTGGAATCTTGTTTTGGTACGTTTGGAGACAGTGTTAGTGCCAGTGCATGATGGGTGCACAGTTTGAGCCAAATGTACCATAGGCTCATAAATCATTTTGGATGCATTCGATTGTACTCCTAGGTGATGAGGCTCTAGTGAAAGCTCATTTCGGTCCATTTGTTGATTGTGCTAATCTTAACGCAAGATAGGTGCATGGTTTACGCTGAACGTACCATATGCTCAGAAATCATTTTGGACGCACCCGATGGAACTGATAGATGACATGGGTCATGTGGAATCTCATTTTGGTCTGTTTGAAGACAATATTAGTGTCGGTGCAAGATAGGTGCACAGTTTGCATCAAACATACCATAGGCTCAGAAATTGTTTTGGACACACCCGATGGTACTCCTTGGTGATTAGGCTCAAGTGGAAGCTCTTTTCGATCCGTTTGGAGAAAGTTCTAATCTTGACGCAAGATAGGTGCACGGCTTGTGTAACACCCCAGTGTTATGGTCGCACTAAAACACTTGCATCGCATGAGCATGTGTATCATCATCTCATTCATATGCATCATTCTTTCATGCATAAGCATTTCTATATGAAACATTGCTATGAAACATGTGAAACATGCTATTGTTCTTTTAAGCTTCATTGTATGTATGCTTTATGATCATGTGTGATTGAGTACAAGTGATGAATGTGGGTAACTAAAATACCTTAGCTACACTTAGAATGTCATTAGGAACAATGTTCATGTTAACCATGTTGCCTAATTATGATTTCAAGTAATGGTTTGACTTGTATTGACCCTAGGACTCTTTTGTTTGACTGTTTAGAGGTCAAGTCATGAAAATGTGTGGAACAGTCTCAAACATGGCCCACAAGTCAGAATTGGGGCTGATTCTACACTTAGAAATTTTCTAAGTCCAAGGGCTGATTTCCAGTTTTGCAGGCTCGACTTTGGTTTGATTTTACTCTCTATCCCTTGCGAATTAGGCTTTGATCTCTAAAGGAGTTTTGTAGCTGGTACATAGTACTTCAACTTTTGTTTAGGAGGTTTGCGCTAATGACCAAAGGATTCGGAGGTCCATCGGCTCCAAATCGCGCTGTCAGGCATTGAGGTCTCGACTGAATGGCGAGCTACAGTGTCGGTAGGTTTAGAACTCGTCGGCCGCGTGGCGCCACCCGTCGCCGGCTGTCTGGTCGTGCTGGCCATGCGCTGTGGCAGGCCTGATACCGTTGGCCGCTGGCGAACGCTTGAAGGCCGCGCCTGCCTGCCTTCCCACTCGCCCTTGCTCTCTCTATTTCCTTCTCTCGCGCGTGCTGGAGCCACCGAGAAAAGCAACGCCGCTCCGCTTTGTCGCCGAGAGCACGCCGTTGCCCAGCTCGCTCGCCGTCGCGTCATTGCTCACTACAGCTAGCCCATGACTCCATCTACTTCCTCCAGAGCTCGTCCACCTCACCACTGAGCCAGAGAGTCGAGGTAGCCGCCGTTCTTCTTCTTCTTCGCAGCGCTCCTCCATTGCCGCCGGAGTCGGAGGTGAGCCCGCCATGGCCAACCACCATCGGAGCTCTCTCCCTCCTTTCTCTCCCTTCCCTCAGTTTCCCTACGAACTCCTAATGCTCACACCAGGCTTAGGTCGGACCGCCATGGCCTGAGTTGGCCGGCGTACCTCGCGCAGCGCCGCCGCAACCACCATTGCCGCCGGCGACCTCCTCCTCTGTAGCTAGGGGGTCCGTTTTCTACTCCCGTCAGTGCGGGACAACGTGCTGAGCACGTTGGTGCCACCCCCTTCACCGGACTCCTCACCGTCGTCGAGCGGTGGCCGGTCAACGACCTCCCCTGCTTCGGCTGTGACTGGCCGGTCGGTCCATTGACCCCACGGGACCCACCTGTCAATAGCTCATATAATTTTTGAATTGATTTTAAATGCAGTTTTGTTATGCTATTTTGTGATTTTTGTATCTCCTAAGTGGTAGATCCAAATGGAGTGAGGCAAATTTTGGTAGAATCGCGATGAAGTGTAGTATTTAATAAAAATAGGACATGAGCACATGTTGTAGAAATTTTTGATGAATTAAATAGGAACTTGAAATGTGTTTTTAAATACATGCAAACTTGTTTACATTATATCTGGAGTTCCTGTGCTCCAAAAATTATCAAATTTTGTGGATAAGCTATTCTTGATAAGTAGAATCTCTGGTAAAAATTTTAGAGTTATTGCATGTATGGTTTTTGAGTTATAGATTTTTCTTTTATCATTGGTTAATACTTGTGTGAATTTTTGTAAATTATCTAGGAATCCTATGACCCTGAAATTTGGTTGGAAGCATCCTAGTACCTTAAGTATGCTAGGAAAAATATGAAATATGTTGCTTGACACTTTTCACTAAGGTTTCCTATTTATGTCATTTTAAGCCTTTATGCCTTGTCATTTTTGTGTAGGATAAGATACTTGTTCAATTGATGTGAAATTTATGTAGTAGCCTCTTGGAGACATGTATAAGCTACTGTAATTTTTGTGCAATTTTATGTACAATTTGGATATGTGTTTATTATTTAACCTAAGTATCTAAATAAATTATTAAAGGCATGAGAATAATTTATTTAGGAATGGACACTATGTTTTCTGGTGTTCTTTCAACATGTATGATGAGTTAGTAAAGTTGGTCTTGCCCGTTTGTATGATTACAACGTAAGTTAATAATTATTTCTTGCGTTGTGTCTTTCCGGATAATTCTGGGAACTTTATAAAGTTCACCATGATAATTTGGGTTTCTGGGAATGTGGTCAATAACAAAGTTGTAGGAAACTTGATTATATAGCTTGTGTTACAATTTCAAGTCATTTGGCCTAGTAGTTTGAGAGTTATGTCAGTTGGAAGACAGCACTCCCAACTGCCTGCTCTCTGGAATCCACGGATAGTTTTGCAAGATCAGTCTGTTTGGCCTAGTTCGAGTTTGAATTAGACTTTGGTAATTAAACGAAAGTTGTAGATAATTTTATAAGCTTTCCAGAAAGTCTTAAATAAGGGTATTTGGATCTGTAGAACTCTAGTTATGGATCAAACTTTTTGCTGCTGTTTGCAGCCTGAAAACTGTTGAGTGCAGTGAATGACTTGTTTGCTTTATATGAGTTGATGTGATGATTTAGATGCTAGGCTAATTAAGATAAATTGTTAGTTGCAGGTGCTAGACCTCTTACTGAAGATGAACAACTTTATCTTAGGTTATTAGAACTTGGTGAGTGTGCCGTTCTTGTTTTCTAATAAAGATATGCACCTACTCGGTAAAATAGATGTAAAGCTTGTATTATCATATTGTTCATGCGTCCATTCATACATGGCTGTACATTTCATCATCATCTTCCATCTCTTGTGCATGCATGATTCTTATACTATGCATATGCATGCAATAGGTGTTCCGGAGGGAGTAACGCTTCTGGAATTCGAGCCAGTACTTCCGGAGGAGCAGCAGCAAGCTCAGGAGCAGGAGGTGTAGACACCCGAAGAAGGAGCCTGCGAAGAAGTTCTTGAGTGCCCCGATCACCAACCTTCCTCTTTTCTAAAAGGCAAGCCCCGGAGCATTCTAAGTCTCCCATATTTTTACAAATATCTTGAGTATCTTTTATTGTTGATGATGCATTAAGTATAGGAATCGGTTGGAACCAATTGTTGCATTAAATCCTTACCTTGTCCAGATAAAATCCTATGAATCCTAATTAAGTGTAGGATCGAATGATGCTTAGCTATGCTTAGACCGGTAGAAGTCGGGTGATTTCCTGTCACCTGCGAGATGTAGGATGAGCTCTGGTCACGGTTGGCTATAATTGCTATCATGAAAAAGAACCATTTGTTAATATTGAAAAGAGACCGGATGGGATGACGGTAGTGCAGCAACAAGGCATGGAGGTCTTGGGTGTGAATCTATCCCCGTCTGTGTCGTTTAAGGACCGATTCGCTGTACGTCCTCATGTCATGTTGAACGCATGCCTATCACTTAGTTGGCCGGATAACTCATTCCGACCACGAAGCCGAGTAGCTCAACTCAGGCCGGAAGACTGAGAAGTGAAAGTGCGCACCCTGGCGGTAGTAAGGATGTGCGGGGAGCTATTGGCGTAAGTCCGAGGTGAGATTGACCACCTGGCAGAGTGGACTCCCTGAGGGTGCGGCGCTGCTCGGAGCCACAATTCCTGAGATGTACCAAAGGTGACCTAAGGCTGCCTTCGCGCGGTATGCCTGGGTTTGTGTTAGGAATACCCCTCCAGCTGGATAGGAATCGATTCGAATCGCCGTCTCTCCCGGATAGTGAGAACTTGACTGAGCAGCGGCAACGTAGATTCACTAAATGTAAAGATATGGTTAAATGATGATGATCATGAGGAGGATGATAATGATGACCCATGAAATACCTGATATGGTTATTATTGTTTGCAACTAAATCAAATGATTGATTAGTACAGGTGCTGATATAGATGGTAGGAAATGGATAAAAGTCACTGCTAGTCCAGGTGAATAATGCTAATGGTTACTCAAGCTTTTATGCAAATAGGTTGTCCAGCAAGATCCACTGATAAAGCCTTGCATACTCCTTGGTGTCATTTATTTTTGGTTTATGACGGGTAAGTCTAGCTAAGTACATTCTCGTACTCAGGGTTTATTCCCTCTTGTTACAGATGACGTGCTCTATAACGGCTACTGCAAGTATTGTCTCCACCCTGCGGGGGATGAAGACTAGATCATGGGCATGATCATCTATGTTATCTTATCTTACTGCTTTTGCTAGATATGACTATGGTGCTTGCTTGTATTTGAACTAAGTGTGTATGATGGTCTCAAACTACTTTGCTTCCGCTATTTGTGAACTCGTTTTGTAATAACTATGTGTACTCTGATGTATGAGGTACTTGCGAACTACTTGTGAAATGGATGTAACATGTGGCTTGTTATGTTGAATTACTGTGATCTTGGTTGTATGCAAGTTGGTTTGAAATCCTACGTGGTTTCAGTTGACTACCGGGTTTATATGGGTTCAAGTATGACGGTTTGATCACTCCGGTGATTGCTTTCGTACTTGTGCTCTTATAAATTGGTTGGTTCTGTTACAGCTGGCATCAGAGCTAGATTCAACATTAAACATGTCACATGTGTATTTAAAACAAAGGTTTTTGTTTGCGAAAATCAGTTTTTACAACTTATAGCTACTTATATATAGGTGTGTTCAAATCTGAAATTTTACTTAAGAGTGGCGGTTGTCATATCCTCTATGCACAAATAAGGATTTTTAGGTGGCTTATTTAAGTAATGACTCTTGGGGGGGTAATTGCTTGCATTTTATTTCGTCGTCTATACGGCGTGCTATTGTATGGATGCCATCCGCTTGGGTGGTAATGTATGGATCAATTGCCTCTATGCCCAGGTAAGTGTGAGTTGTGAGAGCATGACCGTCCAACTGTCGGTCTAGGGGAGAGTTAGTTATGGTTACTAGAATATTTACATGTTACGCTCATGTATATATGAAGGTACTTAATTGTTGGTACATCTATCGGGTAGCTTTGGATACCAAAGTATGTATATATGGAGCGTATCTTAGTTTACTGCTTTCATTGTATGCTTATTTATCTCTTGAGGGATGGGCTACAATGAATTTGTCTGCAGGTACACTAACAACACAATGTGTAGCTCGATTAGATACGTATATGAGGGAACGTATGTATGCCACCGTATATGTCGCTAGAATTCTAAAATTTTCTTAAGATTCGTGAGAACGTACGGAACGTGCATGCATCATGTTCACTCATGCCATTACATTTTTGCATCACTCCCTCCCTTATCTTAATTATTCCATTCTATATTCTCATCCTGTAAGATAATCCTCTCACACCCAAATTGCAATGCTACTACAAATGGCTGCATCAGCACTACCACCCAGGAGTAGCACATTCCTGCATGTGTTTGGCACCCCAACCCTGTTGTGGAGGGTGCTATGTTTAGTGGGATATGCAGAGCCACCTCGTTATACTTGGATGTAATCCCTGAAACTTGCATGTTGGTCCCATTTGGATGTGAGCTTTAAATAGAAGTCCAGCTTTGAAGTTGACCAAAAATTTGGCATGTGAGCGTATGCATCGCATGAATGTGCGGAGTAAAGTTATGGCGATGTTATGAGGATGAATTATTGTGCCTTTGTTTATTGTATGAAATTAATCTCTCCAATAAGCTCAGTTTGGCATAATTCTAGAATTCATCTGCAATGTATCTGACATCGTCCATCATTACTCACAAATGCACTTCTGCAGATGTCGCGCAATCTATGTTCGAGCCGTGTTGGGGGTAGTGGTGATGATGATCTTCCACTGCCACCATCGCCCACACCGTCTGATCTGTTGGCCATGCTCGTGGAAGGTCAGCGTGCGTTGGGGGATGCTATGCATACCCTGGCCCAGCATCAAGCACCGGGCCGTAATCAACGACAGGGACCAGAGCCCAACCAGTTTAGTGATTTCAAGGAATTCCAAGATACCAAGTCGCCCATCTTCAAAGAAGCTGAAGAGCCGCTCCAAGCAGAAGAGTGGCTAAACACGCTTGAGCACAAGTTCTGTTTGCTCAGAGTGACGGAACAGATGAAGGCGGAGTATGCTTCACATCAGTTACAAGGACCAACAGGTATTTGGTGGCA